>JAQFYC010005381.1:0-14559 GCA_034694165.1 Tomocerus mixtus
ATAAGGATATTTGTCGTAATTATGCAGCAATACACTCACTCGGGCGGGCTGTATACAGTGGCTTGGCAGTTTTTGTTATGTAACAGTATAATACGTATATCTAATATTGTACAAGTAGAAACAATATAAGGAAAGCAAAAGCAACTCAACAACCGACTATTCTATGTACGTAGTCGGACAGATCGGAAACGGTGGTGTTCTGTGCTGTGCTATAAAGTTACACACTTACATACATTAGATACGTACACATAATATATGAAGTGAAGTATATGTATATACACGAACGTAATGCAATTGCAAGGCAAAAGCATACGAAGCACAACACACGTTTCACACATTTGCTCCGCTTCCAACTTAACTTACAATTCTTTTCCTATTCTTCAATAGTATTAAGCTCTGCTTGGCTGTGGCTCTTATGCAGCGTGTTATTATACTTATACTTCTATAAGTATAGGTTCCTTAGCTTAATATTTTATATCAACATTCATTTTAGGGAAGAGAACAAAAGGACGAGCACAAGGCAGGCAGAAACTAAAAGTTAACTTAAGGCGTAGCAAAAGCAAAGTATGAGCCATCACATAACATCGTCCAGGCCATGCCATGCCAGACCAGACCAGGCCAGTCCTCCATTAGTTAGCAAAGGAAGGAGTATAATAGAAAGAGGAAAACTCACACCGTACCACATCCACATCACATCAGAGCACACCAAGAAGACCAAGACTAAGAACCAACACATAACTATTAAACTTAGTTAGTAACAATGTAATGTGCATAGGTAGACAATAGCTTCAGCTATTCAACTTGACTGCATTGCCCTTTATATGTAATCTAACTAGAGAACTAGAGGTACCTTTATATAACAATCTCTTATATATACGTTTATAAGAATTTCAAGACACCCACATTGTATAACAATGTTATAATATAAGCCTTGATACATGGCCTGGCCACTTTAAGGCTTTAGTTCACTTCATTCAACTTCATTCTCCGAAAGTCCAAGTCCAAAAGGAAATTCTCGAGATGAGATGTGAGTTGAGTGAGAGAATAGTATTACTTATATTACATACGGAGAATAGCTGAGCAGAAAGAAGTCTTTCTCTCCTCATCTCATCTCATGATGATGTACGTATCTGTACGTAGCAAAAGCAAAAGTAAAGGAAGACCAGACCAGGCCAGGCCAAGTCAAACCGAGTTGAGTTAAGTCAGCCACAGCCAAGCCAACTCAGCTCAACCCAAAGCCAAGCCACCCTAATGAATCCACATCTCGATCTTCTGATAAACAAGACAAACTGTTTTGCCTCGAGTCTTACTTTGCTCCGTCTACTCTTTAACTGACTCTACAGATACGTAGTAGAATGCAGAATATACTTTACTTTTGACTTTAGTTGCTTTTACTTCAATTTGGCTTCGAATACATTTACTGATTTACATTTCCATCACATTATCTACTACATACATTCATGTACTAGCTCTGTATCTATGTAGCTATAATGTATGTATCTTCTTACTCCTGGCCTGGTCTGCACACCACATGAATACTTACTAGCTATGTAGTTGTTACTACACTTATTGACTTACTCCTTCTCTCTTTATGTACATCTTTACATCTTATAATATACTTTGCAAGAATAAGAGAAGAATCCAGAAACACACTTATTAGTGAACGTATACGTAAAAGTCAGTCAGTATCTTCTTGTTCTGCAATACACTACACTATAACTCAAGTCACTAAAGGATATTTAAAGTTACTAGTCACTAGTCACTAGCTACTCACCACCATTTACATGTAAAAGTCAAATTACATAATAATCTATACTTACAAGAACTATTTTTTAGTCAGAAACACACTTGAATGGATATTTAATATCCTTCTGGTTCTGACTACATTTAGTCAATAGGTAGCTAAGTTAAGTAGCTACTAGGTTTGCTGTCTCCGTCTCTTAATCATCAGTTCGCAGTTCGTTCGTACAATTAGTACATTTGCGAAGTAAACAGAGTACTTAACTAAGATTCTAATTCTGCGTATATAGAGAAGAAGAGCCTATAGCTACACTTTAGTTATTATTCTTGCTGCCTGATTACCTATATAGTATTTGTACTCTAATATTACATAGAATTCTCTGGAAATCAAGACTGTTGTATGACTGGATTGGATTTCGACTGAAAATCATTACAGAAGTTCAGTTCAAACCTTATGCCGTTATGATATGAATCTAATTGCATTCTAGTAATGAACCTAAACCTACATAAGCTACTGTACTGTAGAATGTACAATATAGTGAATACACTGCCCACACCTTATCTTTACCTTTGCGCAGTAATTTCCCAGATAAATTCGATAACCATTATAAACAACCTACACACTATTACTAATTAAACTACGTAAGTGTGGTGTATTGTAGTGTACAGCCTTATTATACCCTTTAGCCTTTAAGTTTGTGTCTAAGTATAATAATATGGGTTGTATGTAGACGTAGGTGCTTAATATGCATCTCGATAATGTGTAATGATACAATCTTTGCTTTTGCTATAGGGTTTCCTTCGTTTCACGCCTACATACTTATGTGAGTGAAGTTTAAGTCAAGTATTTGCTACAAAATGTATATATGTATTCATGCGGTGCATAGGTAGGCTGTAGGCTTTAGGCTCCTATCAACAACCAGAACCAGCGTCACTTTGTCTTTGTAGTCAACGTACTGTAGACTCTACTGACAAAGAATTTTAAGCACGAAATGGAAAATTCTAAAATCAAAGGGCTTCTTTCATGGTTCATCATCAGATAAAAACTTAAACACGGAAACATGAAGATGAGCATCACTATTACATTAAACTTTTAAGCTGCTATGTATATCTATATATAGAATCGGGAATAAGAAATTCGCAAGTACTGTGTACAAGTGCCTATATAAATCCTTCAAGAGTTTATGTGTGCATTTATATAGACTCTTACTTACACTACTTACAGTAAAATTAGAATTTAAAGCTAAGCTTATAGTCATACAGGCTTTAAGTAGCTAACTATATTAAACATCCTCAGTCAGTCACAGAAAACACGTAGGAAGGATGTATACATTCTTAATGCATTACGCTAAGGGAATTCCGTCAGCCCTGCTCATTGTCAATCTTAGGTAGCCGTCGTCGTCAATTCGATTCGATTACTTAACAAATAATAAACAGCTTTGTTGGATTCACTTGTCATGTCAGCTACACATCTATGTGTACTGTACTGTAATGTACCTTAAGGCTGGAGTCTAGAAAATGAAATGCTTCACAGAGACCATATAACACAGTACACTACACTACAGTAAATATATTAACAATGAAGAATAGTACTTTAGAGCATAGCAGTAGAGTTGGAGTTGGATTTGGAGTTGGAAGGAATACTTGCACGACTGCACAACACAGCGGACAAGCAAAAGCAAATAACATAACACGAACTAAACTAAAGGCAAGCTAAACTTAAGAGTATAAGTAGGAAAGGATCCATTATTGCCATTCAGACCAGGCCAGACCAGGGAAGCTAGATTGAATTGAAATCCTTTTTGATGAAATGAGTATGACAGGCTTCATTTTAGCATACACTTCTCCCTGTAGGGAAACCTTAAACAAGGGAGCCGCCCTTAACTTATAAGAACAAGCAATACAAAAGAACTTATAGTTTATATATGAACTCAAGTTTTATATGGACTATAAGCTATTATATTGTATTGAGCTACGGATATACTATAGTAGTACCAGTAGAGTACAGGAATATTGAAAGCCTCATTCTTCCTCTTCCCAATAGCTCAAGTCCATAAAAACAATCAATAAATGTTTAAGAGCACTTGCAAAGGATCTCAATCAGACGAGAATTGCAATTTACAGGAGGAACAAAAGACAACTACACACAGAAGACAATAATACACTAAAGGAGAACTTAAAAGTTGGGAGTTGGGACTCAGCCTCAACTCAACTGGCTGGCTTGACCCGGCCTGGCTGGCTTGGCTGACCAAAGGAAAATAGTCCTTTATATTTTCTTCTTTTATTATCTCCAGCTCAAGTAAGCACACAGACTTTCCTATAGCATTTCTTATAGTATGTCACTCTCATATGTAATACTGTTTACCTTTCTTGTATTTACTGATTGTGCTTCGTTTTATAGTGACCCAACTATTTGTACATAGAAGATATTTGTCATGGGCATGGGCATGGTATTGCAAAAGAACTCCCAATCGAGATCGAGAATCGACATCAGTCACTTGTACTGTATTTGTATTTCTACATGGATTGCAATGCAATTTTATACCCTAGCCCTGGTCTGGTCTTATGTGGACAAAACAGGACAGGACCTTTGGCAATCTACGGCAATTCAATAACCTGCACTCAATAAACCTTACGAACCTTAATAACCGCTATAATATTACAACTCGGTGTAGTTTACACACCTAGCTTGGCATTTCTCGCTTATATATCTACTCTACCTCCTACCTCACACTTTAACTGCTGTACTGTAATACACTTAAATGCATAAGGTCAGCCTTAAGAAATAGAAAACTATACATATAGAGTACAATACTAGAAGGTGGAGGTTTTTATAAGCAAAGAAAAGCGAATTGAGGCAAAAGACCCTTTACAACTCGTAAGTTTAGGATCAAAATGCTGTCTGTATTGCTATTGCTATTGCATTGAATTGGTGGACTGGACTGGACATGGACAACTGAAACTGTTTGCAAAGAAGGATGAAGGATAATACCAGAAGATCAGTTCGCTTCGTATCAAAGCGTAAGTAAATAAACTCTTAAGGTAGCTAAAATAGTTATAGTTACTATTACATTACATAGGATTCGAAGAAAGGGAATCGAAGTGCTTTAGCTTAACTATAGGTGTCTTGATATATGTAACTAAAATATAAGTAAACTGAAGTGAAATAGGAAAAATGAGAAGAATTCATGAGCTATAGAATTGTCATTCCTTCGAATTGGAGAGGTGGAAATGACGTTTGAGTGGATTTACACTTTACAATGCCTCGGAGAGAGGAAAAGGAATAAAATGCACAAGTGCCTATAACCTACCTACTACCTACATCACATGCAATATAAAATATACAACAGTACAACACTAAACTGCTGTAGACTAAAGTTGAGTATTTTTGCTGAAGGTTCTGTGTTATACTGTACTAGTGTAGTTTAGTGTACTGTATCGACCAGACCAGCAAACGCAGACATAACCAAGAATTAAGGCATATACATATTTATTGCGAGATAGTCAGCTTCTCTCATAATAACTAAACCAAAACTAACCTTTTATAGCATAACAGGAGCTAGCAGCTGAACTAAATGTTTATGAACCTACTGTTTACTACAGTGTACGAGTATATACTCTAATTGTAATATCCAATAAGCTTTTATAGCATTATAGAGTAAGAATACCAATATTATACTGCTTTATGTACCTAATCATCTAATACTCGTCTTGTTCTCTTGTTAGAAACTTTGTGGTTGAATTTCCTCCTCGCAGCCTACAAAAACGAAGGTTATGTTATATTAGTATATTTATTGTGCGAGTTTCTTGTTATTTTCTTTATGGCATTACATATACTATGTAGTAGTTGGCATGGTTTGGCTTCAAGTATGAAATGAAAGATAAGTGGACATAAGAGAAGAGAACACCCGAGCCGACGAAATAACATAAGAACCAAAACTAAACCAAACCAAACCAAACCAAACCAGCAGAATTCAACATTCAACATTCAACTCCTGAACAAAGACAAAGTGCATTCATTCTTCTTACTAGATAGTGGCAAAATATATTCTTTCAGCTTTCCTCACGTTATGTACGTATGTATGTATGTATGTTTCTTAAACTTTAGTTTCCTTTTCTTATTTCCACATAATATGCAGCTTTAACAGAACAGAAGGACAGAAAAGAGGATAAGCAACACTAGCCACTAGCATACATCTGTACTTATCCTTAACTTTATTCTTATTATCCATTTATCCCATCTAAATACGTGGTTTCCTGTACTTGTGCATGAATAAAGCACACAATAATATGTTCTACTCTGTTACATATAGTTTTGTGAAGGTATCTTTAATGCTTACACATTATAATATAGTTGTACTTCTACTACTACAGATATTACTTACATATAATATGAATAGCACACCTTAACTATACCTGTCTTTATCTATGTAGGTTGTAATTCTTATACGCATTTTTCTTCTAGAGTTGTCGTTAAGCAGACCTAAGCTTATTATTATCGAATATTACAACGCTTTGGAACATCCAGGCAAGATGAAGCTTAAGCAACCCATTAAAGTACCAGAGTAGAAGTAAGAATGGGCAAAACATATATTATGGTCTTCCCATCCATCCCATCAGCTCTAAATACTTACATTCACTAACATTACATCTCCCCTTATCCAAAATTTACTCTATACATTTAACATTCCACTTTCCGCAACTGTTGTGTTGTTGTTAGCAATTCAAACGAAGCATGGATGTAATGTGGATGTAGAGTGAAAGGAAAATGTCAAGAAATGCGATGAAACATGAGCATATGATGAGGTGCTTACTTAGGTTGCTGGTTTTAGGTTTGGGCTTGTCATGTCAGCTAAGGTTGACGTAGACTTGGATTTGGATTTGGATGGACGATGGACTTGACACGCTTGCATTTCTAACGAGAGACGCATTAGCTATTTCTTAGACATAGGAAATATAGTATGTACTTATAAATATGTCCATAGTCCATATACCAAAAGTAAATACTTATGAATTACTAAATAACATGTGCACAACATTATAATTTGCTTGAGATGCTAATGTTATGCTCGTAGACTAGTAGAAATCGACTACTATCTATTCTACGCAACATCAACATCTTAATGATAATTGTACTATTGTATTTACCAAACTTACAGTATTATTTATGGGCTTTTGGAAGTAGAATTTTCTTATCCTTAGCTTACAGCTACTACAACTACATACAATACAAAGTCTAACGAAAATGTAACTGAACATTAAACAGTAAAGCTAAAGCTACGTATGCATACTGATGTGATATGATGTGGCATAGCCATTGCGTTGAGCGTTTAAGATATAGAGAGTTATAATAGCATTTAGCCATTTAGCCATTTAGCATACCAGCCACAGCCTGCTGGCCAGAGAAATTAAAATAATGTGTTGTGTGCTTAGCACGGACGGAGGTTGGTTTTGGAATTATGGAAGGAGGTGGGACTTTACTGGGAGGGTAAGGTAAGCAGTAAACATAGTAGATAACCAAATTCATATCTATACTTTCCTTTCAGTAATTTGTGCTCGGGTAATGGATTATAGTAGAAACTAAGGTACAATTGCATTGCATTCCACTTATCTCTCAGTATTTTCTGCTTTTAGTGCATATTTCCATATTCCGTACTATAGTTTGCTGTTGTAGGGCTTAGATGAGGTCTAATGAGGTCAAATAATAGAGCCCGTTCGGCCATAAACCCAAATGAACAACAAAACATGCAACAACCAAAAAGTTTTTTGGGTTTGTTCAATGATTCCTATTCTGCTACATATATAAGGCATTGAATAATATTCAATTCAGGTACAGCAGTACAAATACTGTCTAAATGTCTAAGTAAAAACTAAAACTACAAGTACTACTGTTTTTATTTTATAACTAAAGAATGAAAGAAAACTGGAGTTTGTCAAAGTCAATATCTGTAGCTGTACGTACATATTTATAACAAAAATTTTACATAGAACTTGCATATCGTATTATACACACGCATTACTTTACCTATTACAGAGAGAAGCAAAGAATGCATACTTAATAAGTATCATGACTTGATAGACAATTGATGATTGAGTTGCACTTGTTAACTTCTACAGACAGACATTGAATTAGACAGTAGTGCATACTTAAGCACAGTATACGCAGTATGTACAAGAAATTCCCTTGTGTTGCTTAAATTATTTACACACAGTAGTTTTATAAGTACCTGAAGCATTACCAATTTATTTCGTCTTAAGAGTTTCTACGTATTCAACACTGTACTCTCTGTATTTGTAAGTAATAATAGGATGTGCATTAGTATAATAAGTTGTATGATTTAGAATTGAATGGAAAAAGACAATTGGTATATTGTGTTCATGTTGTGGTGAATATCGTAAGTAAAGGAAAAGAAACGCTACTACAGCATACATACAATAATACACATGAGTCAAAGTCAAACTATGTACAAATATAATACGCATGGAATGGTATACTTTAGAGAAGGATGGCTAAAAAAGAAAACAAAGGAGATTTCTTGCTCATGATTCATGATAAATTGCGTAAGACATACGTATCTGTACATACATGCAGAGAGAGAGGATGGAGATGGAATATAACAAGAATTGAAGTCAAAGTCAGGGTAGGGATGAAGACTGCTAAAGGAAGGAAGGGAGATAGACACATACAGACAGAATAAAAGAAGACAGCAGAGGAGAGAGTGAGGTAGTACGCAACGCAAGGCATTTCATCTCATCTCAAAAGGGTATATTTACGATTACATAGAAAGATGAGAGAGGGGAAGTCATTTTTTAAAGAGACCTTGAAGAGGAGAAGAAAGATGAGATAATAGGGAGCCCGGCAATTATCCTCCAAACCAAACCAGACAGAATTGAGCTGAACTGAACTGAAACCTTGGGCCTTTGCACAAGGATCCTTTGCCTAGGCTCAGGATCAATCCCTACTCCCTACCTTCATTATATAAGTTTAAGGTACACGCTTTCTTCCCATTGCTATCCTATATGGTCTCCTATCCGTAAATCCTAAATTTCCAGACAAGACAACCAAAACGAGATGTAAAATGAATTCCTTCGACTAATTTCTCTTTCTGGTACAATACCGCTTCACTTGTGTGTTCTTATTGTATTCGTGATTTCGATTCACTTATCGTTAGCTTATCATGATCATGTTTTAAATGTTGTTACGGATATTCTTGCCTGGACAGTACAAATGCAATACACATACTAGTGTAAGTTAAGTTGACTTGTCAAGTGTGATTTTGTCTTTTTTCTTTCCACATGTGTTTGTGTACTGTGCGTTATGTCTCTTGCATTACATTCAACATTAGTTACATACCACATCACACCAAACCAAGTTAAATTAAGTTAGAGTTTAGAATTTCCCTTGGTTTGGCTTATCTACTAACAGAACACTAACACTAACTTCCTAACACAAGAGTTAAGCTTTAAGTCTTGAGTTCTGGAGTTTAGTTAGTGTTATGTGTTATGCTATTGCTATACATAAAGAGAGAGAAGTGAGAGAAATGATTTTCTTGCCGTGTCATGTCATGTCTCATTCCTTGGCATGACTTTACCTTTAGATTTCTTATGGAGTCTACATTCTACACACTGTAGAAATAGAAGAGTCTGCCTATGACACACGGAGTAAAGTGAAGTGATGTGGAGTCACAGTCGCAGTCACAGTCAAGTCAGTCAGCAATTTATATATTTATATTTACCTACACTATATGAAGAGTAAAGCTTAAGAGATATTCCGACTATATGTGTATTAGTGTACTTGTACAGCTACAGAATCAGAAAATACTGACAAAGGCCCAGGCTCATCCAAAAATCACAATACAATACAATGAGCTTCACATGGACGGGTTCCACCTCCACCTTCATCCTTTCTCAGTCCACTTGGCTATAAGCCCCAGGGGTTCTAAACTTTAAATAACTATACATTTACTATACTTGTGCACATAATGCAACTACTACGGATATCCAATCCAATTCAATACACCTTCTTATTTCTTATGCTTAACAACTTAACGATAACTAACTTCGTAAGTAAACTAACTCTGTTTGGTATTCTACATTTTTTCAAAACATAAATCCCTACCTCGCCTATCTGATGCATAAGGTACTTAAGAAAACCAAACCACATTATATTTACCTATACATGCCTCCTCTATATAACATACACATCATCATCATATACTTACGTTAGTTAGCATTACGTATTGTAAATAATATTCTTAAGTATTTACTACATGCCTTGCCTACACACAGAGGCAAATGCAGGTACGTACATACATGCTGCATAACATAACTCCAAATTCAAAACTCCAAGTCAACAATGAATACACTGCCTTAAGCTTTTGTACTTTGCATGCATTGTATTTTAAATTTTGTATCACTCACGACGAAGACGACGAGAGAGACGATATCAAGTCATAGCAAAAGCAGAGGAAACTCGTATGTGTTTACGCTTAAGTATTTGTATTTACTTTGCATATAAGTACATATATAGTATCCTATGGTATAGATGTAATGTACTGACAAGCAAATGAATCTCCAGAAACCACGTATTTGTAAGTATCTTATTTTAGTCCTTAGTTTTTACCACATCACATCAGTGTGACTGTGAATACTTACTATTATGTAGTAGATGGTTACGTCTGTAACCAAAATTTCCTTTAAGTTAGATACAGAGAGTTAAGTTACCTATGTAGTATGTATGTTTCAAACGTATACAAAAGAAACTGTTGAGAATATATATAAGTAGTGAGGGATGAACAAATGTAATATTCATATTCAATGAGCTAACATGCCCAAACTAAAGGTAAAGCAGTGAAGTGGAAATGCAAGGCAATGCTATGGTATGGCACACAATACTGACAAGACAAATTCTTGTTTTTCTCTCCGTAGTACATATTTCAATATTTTCAATGAATTGTGTAGTATATGTAACTAAATATCCACAAGCAATCAGTAGAATCCTAAAATGTATATAGAATTTGTCCAGGAAAGTGCTTTTAAGTATAACTGGCCCTTAAAGCTTAATATTTTTTATTTCCAGGAGATCCCTACAATATAACTCGTATTAAATTAATTGGTTGCAAAGAAAATAAAGTTCTTGTAAACGGGAAAGAGTAATGAGCGCATGTATGTCATTGTGGTTGTGAATGAGCTGTATTTTCTCATCTATGTAAAGGATCTTAATGATACTATACAAAAGAATCGAATTGAAAATGTAACATAAAAGATTTGAGATGTAAATTGTAAATGGTTCCAGAGTTTTGTAACATCACACAACATGACAAAGCCACATTAGTATTTAAGTATGTGTGGAAGGAGATTAGAAGAGTTATTTCTCATTTTTTATCCTGAATTACTCACAGGAACTGTGTTTATGCTATGCTCTGCATAAACTAACATAAAAATGAGTCTGGCTTGACATTATGTTTTCAGTACAGTTCATAGTTGGTTACAATACACAGTATAGGTTTTAATAATGTAACTATGTAGTTCTTATTGTAAAAATGGATATTAAGCAAGCATATCCTTTCTTCTCCTTATCTACAAATACAGAACAGTACACGGCTGGAATTATTTACTCCTTTCCAATTCACAGTGGGTATTATAAAAAAAGGAGGAAAACCTTTGACTTCTACAAGTTCTCTGCATGCTTGGCATGACATGGCATGGACTGCCCTGGCCATGGCACTCTCCTGTTATGTGAGAACTACAACTACAGTACAGATATGTAAATATATTTATTAGGTAGGAGCTTAAGAATTCAGAATTCTTAACTACTGACTTGACTTGACTTCACTTGCGACTCAGCAGTGACTTATCGTAATAGTTCAATATTTCAGCTGAGTTTTGGTTGTTGCTACCCGAAATAACTACTATGTATGTGTACATGTACATAGTTTTATGTTATAGCCTTTGAGCAGGGTTACGTGCTCCATATAATAATGTTAGCTTAACATAGCTATTCGAATTTTTACGTCTATAGGTAGATAAACTAGTAAAATATTAAATCAATCGTACACTGACTGCTTCCTATAATGTTGTGGAACGAATCTACACTATTTGAAATTAATGCTTTCCTTCCTAGTCTAGCTTTCCATTTAAAAAGGTTCAAATCAGAGAGAAGGACATAAAATCTAATGTCATAAAGGGATAGCATTTATAACTATAGATTATTATATTATATAATGTCGTATGCACGAATCCAAGTGCAGCGTAAAGAATATTTTTGCCATACTACTCCATAGTTTTGGTTTGAATTTTGAATCGAAGGGAACTAAAGACCAAAGGCAATGAGAATTGTTTGCAGTCTAAATTCTAAATTCTAAACTCTGCAAGATCATCAAAGGGAATGATATCGCATAGAACTGAATAAGTAACCTAAGTATGTAGCTTGGTTTGGCTTTCCTATATAGCTAAAGGCTTGTATAAAGATAGAGTTAACTATGACTGTTGTGTGATATTACTTTACATACGTATTTTCGGCTCTGATGCAAGGAATACATAATGAGCGGTGCATTGCATGAAGAATGAAGAGGGTTCTCTCCTCCATGCACATTCTATACTACAGAAACTACAGATACATGCATAATATAGTTTAGTTGTTGCTTGCTTTTGCTTTTGCTTACTTATTACGAGATGGATAGGATGGGGGCCATACTGTGCAATATCTGTACTGTACATTATTATCCTCTTACTGTACTGATATTCTATGCAGTATAGTATAGAGAGTTGAATCTTTGAACAATGTGTCACATATGGACATGGCTAAACTGCAGAACAGGCAAACAGTGTGAAAGCAGTAATAAAGGAACCCTCTCCACTACATTCAATCATTCAGCACCACGCAGCCCTAAAACTGGAAATGGATTGGATCCACTTTGTATATCCTATGTAATATAATATAAGGCTGGGAATGCACTGAGCAAGGCAAGGCAACGGCAAGGGTCTCGGCGATTATCTACGAGAACGACTCTTTTAATGTACATTTTCAAAACTCTTAATAAATTCTAAACTAGACTCTTTCCTGTACTTCTACTAACTAACGAAGTATATTTGTATAGGTACACTAGACTAGATTCGGGATTGAGGGCAATGAATTTCGTTCAGCTGTGAGTTGAATTAAAGACAATAAAGCAAAAAGGGTCCAGAGAAGTAAAAGTATCATGAGTTACAACACTTACATATTACTTTTGTATAAAAAAGCAGTGTAGGGTTTGTAATGTAATGTGAAGGGTTCTCTACTTACCTTATAGAATATAACTTATTTCTTATACTACAGAATCTAATATTATTATAAACTACAGTATTTTATTACCATATCTCTCTCTGATCTAAAACGAATCATCGTTCCTGCATTGTTTTCACTCGTTACTTTCTTTTTAGATAGTTTATAGTTTAGTTTTAGTTTACTAAACTCGATACTAGAGATATAGTGGGGTTTGGGTTTGAGTAGACTATAAAATATTTTTTACATTCAACATTTCAGAGTGTAGTTAAGTTAAGTTACCTAAAATACTTCAACTTTATCAACACGTTAGTTACATACCTTCATAACGAACGCGTGTGTTATGTTAGTATGTTGTAAACTATATTTAGGTATATGTATATGTGTGGTATAAGAAATCTTGAGAGTTTTTGATGACTACAGTCACTCAAGACTAATCTTTAAAAGTTAAAGAGCAGTTGACATGGCATGGCAAGGCTCTACTCTACTATATACCTCAAGTCACACTAAAACCAAACCACATTACTGATAGGTAGTGTAAGCGACTTGACTTGACTTTGACTCACAGTATTTATATGTTAGTACAGCTCCTATACAATATACTAAACACTATACACACAATATACGACTTCAGACGAAGAAGGCGGAGACCCCATTTCATTTCTAAGATGACTGCGTCACTGTCACCAGACTTTTATCTCAAGAAGTAAAACGGAGTCAAGTCAAGTCAAGTCAGACCAGCCTGGCATGGCATGCCCAAACAAGCAAAAGCTAAGGAAAGGAGCTAAAACTTACGACAATCAGCTATACTGTACAGTTAAGTCACATTTATGCCTGTCTATAAATTTTACAAGGGTTCCTTCCTATCCCTTACTGGTTTGGTTTGGTTTTCTAAGACTGGCTTTCCTTTGCCTTCCAGTCCTCTTCTATTAAAATTACCTAGAGCCTCTCTCTTTCAAAATGGAAGTACTATGTACTGTATTGCTGGATAACATTGTAAATGTATATATAATGTTGATATAAAGAAATACTCGTATATTCGTGTATAGAGTGGGATGTCAGTGTGAAAGAAGGTTCTTACATGGAGAGATCTAACAATAAACTCATACTCCAGCCTTCAAGCCAAACTTGATAGCTGCCTATCAAAGATAGAAGAGAAATTGCTGTCACAGCACAATGCATATACTAATGGAACTACAGCTAAACCTAAATGCACACTGTACTATGTGTATACATAGCATTTAGTATTACTGGAATATATATCGTGCTGGAATGGAATGGATTGATGGATACCATTTGGCATACCAACCTCAACCATAGTTAATAAATGGTAGAGACGAATAAGCTAAGGCCATGCCTTGACATGGCACACCACACTATGCAATGCTACGCAGTGGAAACGCCGGTCCACTTCCAATGTTCTTGTACTGTACATTATTATAATCTAGTTTTATAACTATTTTGTGGGACTGTGTCGATCGGGCCTGTATGTTTATGCGACAAATCCCTAAAGGTAAGGTCGGAGATAAGCCGATAATCCTGTTTTGGGTACTCAG
>JAQFYC010005382.1:0-14553 GCA_034694165.1 Tomocerus mixtus
TCTGTGTGCTATTTGGGTGACGGGTGATTTTTTTCTTCCCGATTACGGGATCGGAATTTTGGCTCATCGTAGAGAGGTGTAAGCAGGCTCATTCGAAAGACCATAAAATTCTCTAGGGCCCCTGTCGGCGTTATTTGCACTTTATTATAATTATAAGTGCCTTTTGCATTGCATACCTCTTCTTATGTAAGTCCCTACTCAAACCGTTTTCTTTTCAAAAATTATTTTAGGCCATAAAAATTGAGAAAACTAAAAACATCGCAAACAAGGGCCCTAGCCACAAAGTTTGTCTTTCAGAATGTTACCCATTCTGTCTATCTTGCACCCGTTATTCTCTCTGTGCTACCCATTGAGCCCCTTTTAATAATTTGTAATGGCAATAAATACATATATCTGTCGTAGGCAATAAGAGGGACCGTACCGTACGGGGATCCTACTTTTCTAAAGTGTCCAGAACTCATATTCTACCACATAAGCACTGCATTTTATATATCAGTGACCTTCTAAGTCATATTATCTACCTTAAAAATAAATTAGAAATTTTTAATTAGGGAAAGTTATTAAATATTATAGGTTTTTGGTAAATATACGCGTATTTGGCACTATTGTTAATGTAATGTATTGCAGATTGTATGGATAGTATAATTAATTGACATATAAGTACTAATACAGTGACTATTTAAGTAAAATAGAGGTAAACTCACCCAGATTTCGAAGTTGCATAGATAGCAACTCTCTAGAGCATGGTACGATGCATATCTCATATTTAAGATATAGTCTGTAACGCCAGTTTTAATCAATTTAGGCTAAGAAACTTCCCATATTGTCTATATACAAGGGAATTGCATTGAGCTGCATACTGACCAATACGTATAATTATCATGGGTTATTAATGGAGAAAGGACATGGAAGTCGAACTCATATAATTTTAGTACATATTCAGCACAATACCCAATTATTTCAATATACAAGTATTTTTGTGCAAAAATTAAGGCAATGTACTAGTCGTTGTCTAGCTTGTAAAGATAATGCCTAACGATATCACTCCCGGTAACAGATACTAACATACAATAATGTCAATTAGATTAAAAGGTATTCCAGAGGAGTAGTAACTTTATCAATGATAAATTTACTTGTTTCTTTTACTAGATAAGATTGGCATTGCCAATGTCATTTGGTTATTTCTGAGCGAGTTGGCGTGGAATAGAAGTTGTAAGCACTATAGATATTGGTATTCGTATATTGTGGGCCTAAAGAGGTGAGCTATTTAGCAGAAAAGACGTACCTGTTCTGTTTGTAATGTATACTTGAGAAATTTATAGTATTACATACCGCCTACCACTTACTGCTAACTACTACAACACTACTACCCGTATATATTACCTGGCTCCTTCTAAGTAAGCCGTAGTATTTAGTTCGCATACTTTCCACGTACTTTACTTACTTGCCTATAAACTTTTGTTATGATTTAGCTCCATTGGAGTATCTAAGTAACGAATGTCAAAGAAACTAAGCTAAACAAAAGCGGAGTACATTAATAATTTAAAATATCTGCTGCTGAGGACTAAATGAAGCAGCAATTGAACACTTTATTATTATTATACTGCATGGAAGACTTATTTAGTTAGCCGATTTGTCTAGAACTATCTTTTAGTTAACTGCTGTAAGTGGTAGAGCTAAACGTAAAACTAGCATCTACATAGTAGTAGCTCGATCTAAAACAATTTCATAAAAGTAGTTAGATATTTCACCTTTTCTCTGTTTCTACAAAAATATAGCTCATATTTGTTACATAATTATTATACTGTGGTTTTGTATGTCCGGTACTTGTAATATAGTATTTACTGAATCATATTATAATTACAAAGACATCCAAGGCAAAAGAAAACAGCCCACTCACATTGGGATAACAGAGAAAACAGAAATTAGTACGTTATGCATGTAGAAGTGTAGTATGCATCTAATAAAACAATAATAACGTGCTGCATTGCATTGGTGTCGACAGGACAATTGATTTTTGCAAACAAAGCCTACCATCCTAGAGAATGTCAGTAGGTACTGAATATATAAAAGGTGAAAACAAGGCACAGATCGCAGACGAAAGACGATTCAAGGTAATATTTAATTCTCTCTGCACTATTTCCTTTGGTGAAAGCATGATGAAAGTTTAAACTTTTAATTAGCGTGCAATATTAATTACAAACTTACCTGTTCTCTGTCGGTAGCGTATGTTTCCTTTTTATTTGCTATTCTTTACTTTACCTTTTACCTTTCAAGACAAAATCACCTTGTGCATAGTAGACTTGTTTATCAAAATAGGTACGTACTTGTTTTTCCCAATTTTGTACTACTATTTAGATAAGTAGGCACAAAATGGGTCTTCTTAGTAGTAAATAATTTATAGTTTTAGCACACATGCCTCCACATTTTGTTTGTGCATCAGTAATATTTCTGAAGTAAAAGTCTACTATTTTGTATGCAGGTATTTGCACTCTTATTGCACAGGTGAGAATCCACGAATAGAATGAGTGAATATTCTGGTTATGATATACAAAAGATATAACATTTGTATCCAATTTTAATAATACTGTGTAATATAGACATAAAAAAATGGAAAACTACTTATATATCATATTATGTTATAACTTGACGTAAGCCTTGCTATTAGATACTAGGGAGTATTTTAGAATGGACAATGCAAATAGAGTAAGTAGTAGCCATTGTTTGTCTATGGATATAATAATTGGGTTACTAAAATTGGAAATATCAACACTAGACATTTAGACATAACAAAAGCTTTCCAATAACTTATCCAAACATACATAAATCATTAAACTAGGGAATGACATTAAGGGTTCCGTTCTGAGTACAAAGAATTCTTTGACCGCTAAAAAATATGTCTATTATTAAAATTGTAATAGTATGTAGTAAAGGAGAAAAGAGCAATTTTTATGTTCTGTTTAATAATTCTTTCTTGCTATGTGCGTATAGTACAGCAATTTGCATTCATTATGCGTTTTCACTTGTGTTCTTCAATAAATTGACATACTTTTAGTACCTTTACTGTCCAGTATTTATCCATTCTAAAACACCTGCTCATGTTCATGTAGTTTAGAAAAACCATTTCAAGGGCTCTTTCGTTTAAAAATTAATACCTAACAATAGTGGTTCATATTTATGCGTAATAAACTTAAATCAACTAATCCAGAGTAAGTATATTAATAAAATTCAATATAAAAATAGTAGATTGCATTTTTACAGTTAAACTTCGTTAAGAAACAACACAAATCTCTTAACGAACCTTTACAGCTACTTATGCTAACATAATTACGATTGGATACTGTAGCATAGCATTTCATATTGTTTGCTTTGCTATAAAGTGTCTAACGAAGCTTTCCCACTTCATCCACTCAAAGGTGACATTGAGTTGAGAGTGAGACGAGACGAGAACAGAAACAGAATGAACAATGTATGTATCATAAAGTAAATAGCAGACGATATTTACTTAAGAACGGTACTGGCTGGAACTATTGTACACAGAATTGTACTCTGAGATATTTATAAATCTTCTATATAGGTCTAGGTTATAGTCACACCATACAAATTCGCACGGGTATCTTTTAACTTTATTTTATTTAGCTCACGTTTTATTTTTCCCTATTAAAGAAACCCTACAGCGAGATCTGAAATCCATTCTGTCAACTTAAAAATACGACCTTATCAATAAAAATCTTGGTGGCTTGTCCGTTCTAATAAAGTTTATTGAGTAGACACTTTTTGTATTATTAGCACTATACTTACCTGAGAAATTCTATACTAACTATTAGTTTAGGGCGATTTAAGCGTTTTACTTACGTATGCTAATTAACTTACGTTGAAAACAAGATAAACAAAAAGTTGAAATCACTCCTAATCCCAGAAGTACCTTTTTTTTGTCGATTTTTTTCCTATGACATATACATTATATGTTAGCTTCACGGTGAGTTTTGGAAGTATGAGATTTCTTTACTATTTACACACTCGCAACTATCACTATCTCTTCTGAAATATCAAATCATCTATGCAATGCATCAGCTACATATATATGAAGTATAAGATCGTTGCGATTTGATTGTTTTGTCTATGTTTATACTACAACCTTGGTAGTAGTTTGTTCTTGGCAATATATTTATAATATAGCAATATAGTTTAGTTCGGTTATCTAAAAGTTTGAGTCACCTATAAAGTTCTCTTGTTCGATTGGATGACCTCAAACAACATTCCATTATTCAATTTCTTCAGTCAATAGTAGATGAATGTTACATGTTGGAAATAATCTTGTAGGCTATTCCAGGGCGCCAGACAAATGCCCACTTCATTTCATTAGTTCCCCGCAGAAGGTCGGTAATATTTCTTTTATTCTGATAGCTATTATTTAGGTATTAAACTATAGGCGCTCAATCATACGTACAGAGAAGTAGAAGGTTGCCATTTATAACTTTAAGCACGTGTAATTCCCGTCTCTTTATTAGTGTGAAAAGAGAATTTATTTGCCTAGTCCTAAGTATTCGAACTATACTATACAGCAGTTATTTGTATTCTGATGGATACACACATATAAATATATCAGGCAGGTTTTCCGCATTTTTTTCTTTGATTGTTACATAAACAAATCGTGTTTGTCCGTTCTACTTTGCGGACAGAGCCTTTCGAGCAAATGACAACTACTAATAGAGGCAAATAAGTGAAGCTTGAAAGTAGCAGCTATACAAACATTACAACATATTATAGATACTGTGTTATGTTATGTCACAATCTACCAAAGTGGATATAAAGTGCAATATGAAGGCATTTTGTGGGTCACTTCGAAATACTCTCTAGTGGCTTTCTCTGGTGTTAGAGATATTTAACTGCAGTATATACAATTTAAATGTAGATTGAGATCCGTTAAAATAGATATCGTAACGTAATCTGCGTGTATGTATTAGGTATTACATATATAGTGTATATTAGTATATTATTCAAGTTTCTGTAATTCCTACAGTACGATGTAAATATTGTAGTACTATATTGCATAATTCTCATGTAAAACATGGATGCAGCTACATAATATAGTAAGCCACATGGAAATTCTTGAGAAATAATACGAAACTAGGTCATTCACATGGGAATGGAAAGGTATTTATGTAGGATAAACCTTATTGGTTCAGGTAATTGATGCCTACTATTCGTACCGGTGTAATTAATTTTTTCTGTATTTCCATGCAAAGAAGCAAAGAGCTGTATATCTGTAAAGAAAAGGAAATTGGAAATGTAGTATGAAATCGTATATAAATTACAAAACTGTTGAAGAATCTTAGAATAATGACGAAATGTACTAATCAAGATAGTACATTTTTCTGACTTAGTCTTGCAGTCATCATCACATGTAGAATTGAAAGCCATCAAGCCTGAATGAATGTGTAGTTGATGTGTGGCATGCCAATAGCTGACCAATATTTGGCCAATAAAGCAACTTCTACCTACTAAGCAAGATATTAAGATTTCAGAATTCAGAGTAACGTTTTGAACACTAATACCGTAATACCCATTTATGCTTGTAATATATCCCCAAATATCAATTGCTTTCTATACACTTTTATAAAATTGTAGTATTGGTACTTTGTAGTAGCTATAGTTCAACCCCCAGGTTACGATATGTGTGAATTACGTTAGCCTTAGAGGTATTGCGCACTATAAATATAAATCCGTCCGATCTAATCACAATTACAATATTGAGATACTAGGAATTGCACTACCAAAAATCCAATCATCAACTCAAATCAACGACTGGGTTATTGTGCGAGATTTGCTGATAAAACTTGCTTGTAGTTGAACATTTCCATTGGATGTAGCAGTTGTTCGCTTGGTAAACAAAGGAATTCTAATACTTATGCAATATTTAGATGACATAAGCGCGTACATTCTCTTAGGTTTAGAATAGAATTTGTCTGCACATAAGTAAGTACCTATAGCTTATGTAGCTACATAGAATAGGCATAATATTGCAGAAAGTGCGCTCGTGAATTTTTAATTAGATACACAAACAAAGAAACAGGTTCGATAGATACATACGCGTGCCTTCATTATGTTTTAATGCATTGAAATTTGGTTTTGAGCAAACAAAGCATGTAGGCCAAGAGTCGGGGACGTCATCTTCCGTTTAGTGAATTTCCCTTGGCTCTCTCTCCTCTAGCCGGAACTGGAGCTATTCTGTGGAAAAAGTAAAACTAGCATGGTTTTACATGTAGTATCTTACGTTAGATTACGTAACGTCCTAACAAGATTCTCACTTCTCTTTCTGAAGATACATTAGTGTTGAGCTGTGATGTAAGCTCCTGTTGGGCAATTCAGGATTTAGTTGAGGTTCCTCTTGTCCGCCCGCCTTAGACTATCCATCCGAGTGCATGGGTTTGAATTGAGTTGAGTATTCCATTCCACTCCTTCACTTCACTCTCTTCCCTTTCTACCCGGTTTAACTCCACTTTTCGCAGAATTCCAATAGGAAAATCGATAAGGCTTACAGCTAAGCTTGTCTCTACTCCTTTACTCCATTCTTTTCATCTTCATACATTAGTAACTATGTACAAAGCCACATCAGGACTTTAAGCGCAAGAATGCCTATACTCAATCCCAATACTAATATAATGCCATGCATAACAATTTATATTTGTACTTACAAAATAAGCAGTTAAATATACTAAACCTTACCTTTCTCCCAATTTAGAACACTCTTAAGCTTAACATCATTTACCTATAGGTTCAAAAAGAACATTTTCTCTTTTACATCTATTCGAAAGTATTATAAACAGCTGGCAAAATTTTATTGCCTTCGTTTTGCATATTTTACTCATTTTTGCATAGTGAAAGTCTCCATTAGATTCATCACGCAAATAAACGTTTAAATGAGCTCCAGTAAGTTACTGTAATTGCTCAACATGACATTCAGAAATCGACTTTTACTTTATCAATATCAATAATCTGTGGAATGACAAGCAACTCGTTTGGGTCTCTGTACATACATTCGATTTGCAGGATGAGAGAGAAAGACCTTGCCAAACTGTGCGTTAAGCCATTAGATCACAACAGCCAAGCCTGCTCATTCCCTATGATATTCTATGGTGCATTGCTAAATCATTCGGAGAAAGGCAGTTAAGGTTAGTTTAGACAGTGACAGTTTCCCTCTTTTATTGTCCTAAATGTGTAGGCATAGACGGATTTACGTTAAATTACGTTACTTTACGTTATTTAGGTAGCTAAAGTACAAAGGAATAGAGAGCTGGTTTCGAATCCAAGAACTTGACATGAGCAGAGCTTTGGGCATGACTTGAGTTGACTTCAGTTTGGAAGATAGGATCCTTCTATATCATAAGCATACTGTTGCTACACATATGTATATACTTCTATATACGTAAGGACTACAGAATATCTGCTACAGACTACTGAAGAGAAGACCTAGATTTTAATACTTATTTGCTTATACTTTATTTGACTGCAGCCCGCATCTATATATTCTTTCCTGATGGTTAGGTTGAGGTGCTATGTAATAAGTAGTATAAACGTACTTATATAGATAGTAAACATAGATACCTATATAAACTAGCTGGCTAGTTGATTTGGTTGTTGAACAAATGCCATGCAATGCCTGTAGGTTGACTTAATAGTTGGAAAGTGAAGAGCTTTCGACTTTTAGCACTCGGTTTCCCTTTTGGAGTCGAGTCGAAGAAAGGAAAGCTGGTGAAAGTAAAGTAAGTGGCACTGTAATGTAAGCAAGCTCTCGTTTACTACGGTTTCCGTTTGATTTGCAGTTTTTCCTTCACTCCCCGTTTACATTACTACTTTAGGGCGGTAGTGCTACAACATTCCTTAAATTATCAGCAGCTCTTCTCTACACTACACACAAATACAGTGTTTTCCTGCAGACACTATATAGTAAGTGTAGTAAATGTAAGTGTAAATGGTACAGTGTAACTGCTATATTATTGCACTTATTTCTATTGCTTCTATAAAGTTTAGCTAACACTGACATATTAGTAATAGTGAAAGCAAAAGGTATACTTTCTATAGTCAAAGTACTAATAGACGGACACACTTTTTCCAGACTTACTACTGGGAACGAAGAGAACCTAATAAAATCCATAAGATTTTGTGACTGTGGCTTTAGTATTTGATTCAACTGAGCTAACTGAGGTGGTTTGGTTCCGTAAGTTACAATCTGTCTCATTTCAATTCTTGAGGCATTATTGACCTTTCATTTCAATCTGTTCTGTTTACTTCGCTCAATATTTCTTATACTTACAAACTTACCTTAAGTTCTGCTGGACAAACCTTTTTTCTCTTCTTATCAATATCAATGCACGAATTTATATACTAAAAAATTACATTCCGCCCGTTTTAGGTATACTAAAGGCCTACTTTTTTACATTTTAGTTCCAGAGAGTGTAGTATCTGTATAACAAAGATATAAGTGCTTTTTCATTCAAATTGATTTAGGAACCATAAGGCAAACATAATTCGTCGATTAAGTGCTTACGCATGTTTTGCATTGAGAGTACCTACTTTAGGATTAGAATTGAAATGTTGAATTTTCTCCGGTAAATAACAATGTGGCAATTCTAATGCAAATTTTCGATAATTTTATAAAGTTTTATTAAGCCTGCTGCCTACATTATATTTGTGAATGCTACCATTTACTATACCTACTATTGTACCTACTTACACTCGTTTTGCATTGCTGGAAAGTATTAATTGCACATTGGCGTAGAATAATACACACCTTTTGCTAGGGTGATTTGATTGATCAAGTATGAACCCTATTTTCTCACGAAGACATCGTGCTGGAAACAATAGCAGCACAAGTTCTCAATCTGCTTCACGTAATAAAAATACCCATGCACTAATTTCTTTACCAAATCTTTTGAAGCTTGTAATAGAATGACTTATGAACGTTTTTCAGATACCAAAAGTGCTAGCATCTCTCCTTCGAAGCAGCAACCTGATAATGACTTTCTTGTAGAACCGTTAATAGAACCCCCGAAAGCGGAAAAGTCTCCCGCAAAAGAAAAATTGAAGAGTAAAATACTAAGGGCACATTCTCCGGAATCGTGTGAAAGTTATCATCATAATCATCGCAAATCTGGCATATCATCTTCAAGATTATCATCAAGTCGCTCTTTAACATTTGGGTCCTCAGTAAATACAAAGAGCCCCAGTCCCGTTGGGGAACGTTCCAAGAGTCTTGCACAAATACTATTAGAGTCAAAACAAAATATGTTGGCAGGAGTAACATTGACACCCAAGGAGAATCGACAGAGACGTTCTGTAAATGATTCGGCAAAAAGTCCGAAAAGCACGGAAAAAGTCATCCTCGCTCCAGACCCGACAATGACCCTTTGTGATATTGAGGATGAAGACTTTGGGCTTGATGATTTACAACCTAGTAACGGTGGTTCCTATTCAAAACCTGATTCTCGTGGAAATCCTTCAAGAAATCAATTGGGAACGAGAAAGGCTTTAGATCTGAAAACGTGGAGAGAAGTGAAAAATATTGTTGTCGGTCCGGGTGGTAGTTTACAAGGTGGATGGATTGGCCAAGGATTTTCCTTTGATGCAAATATTCCCTTTGGAATCATTCAAAAGAAGGTAATATAGAAATTAGTTACCTAAAGAAAACTTTCTAAGTATAAAACTATATTCACATTTATAGCACAGTAATTAACATGGATAACAATTTTGTTACTATAAAGTATACTTATAATAAGTATGTAAGTAAGTAGGTAGGCACTCATGATCCTAACTATTTAGCACTACTTTTTTGCCGAAGGCAATAAATCTATCCAATAAATCTGAGCTCCATTGTTAAAGATTTAGCTAAATATCGATTAGAGAAAGTGTGCTTTCCCCAAGCGAATTATGTTGGCAGTATTATTGTACTTGAGAAGTTTGCTCGTTGAAATAATGCTAACTTTTGGTTGTAGGGAGGACCATGTGGAGTTTTAGCAGTCGTACAGGCTCTCACACTCCGTAACCTTATATTTGGATCTGAATTTTGCGAAGAAGGACTTCCCGTTGAAATTCACGAAGATTGTTCATCTCTTGGAGCTTCGCAGTCTCCAACAGAATTTTTATTTGCTCAACCGATTTCTTCCAAAAGGACAATTGCCCTTTGCGGGGCACTAGTGGAAATTTTATGGAAATGTGCTCATCAAAGTGACGTTCTGGGTTCTGATAAAGATTTTCTTAATGGAGTACCCTCCCCGGATTCTCCAGCAGGCTGTACTGTTTGCTTTAGTGGTACTTCTGTCGGAGATGATATGCGAGTCTTTAATGACCAAAATGAGTTGAAAGAGTATATCAGAGAAAATTTATATCGACTGGATTGTGTTGGATTAGTTTATTCTGCTATAATATCGCGAGGATTGGAAGCGTAAGTTAAAAGCTCGAGAAACTGATACCTAGTGGTAGACGTGCATCGTTTCTAATTTTTGTCGTATTCTTTATATATAGAGTTCAAGATGATATGGATTTTCCTGAGAGTCCTCTGCTTGGCCAACACGGGTATTGTTCACAAGAACTGGTCAACCTTTTGCTCCTGGGAAAAGCTATTTCCAACTCATTTGATGATCAAATTCTTTTGGGGGATAAAGTGCTAAAGGGGATTGAATCCCAGTCTGATGTCGGTCTACTTTCACTTTTTGAACATTACGATTCCTGTCAGGTTTGGACTTTTGAATGTTTATTTCTTTTCAAAAAACTGTATCATTTTCCAATTGTTCTGAGATTACTGATATGTAATTTATTTTGTTTATTCAGGTTGGCTCTTACCTGAAAAATCCAAAATTTCCTGTGTGGATCGTGTGTAGTGAAAGTCATTTCTCTGTGTTATTTTCACTTGACATAAGACTTGCTACCGATACGGATGTTGAAAAATTTGATCTTTATTATTACGATGGCTTAGCTCGTCAACAGAATATTCTTAAACTGTCAATTGGTAAATATTATATGTACAATTATTCCTACATAAGTGTGTGAAAACATTACCATACAAAGTACAGGGAGTTGTGTAGAGATGCGACTACTTAACTTTCACTGCCAATATCGCTAGAACCCAAAAAGACATGATTCAAGATTATAATTTTCATTAATTTTTTAGGATTTGAAAAAGAAGTCGGGAAGAGCAATTCCTCTTTAAACTATTCCTATGGTCTCAGTGGTATACAACTGAATAACAACTATGATTATCAAGATGAGGATCTCGTTCCACCGTTGGAGAAATGTATACGAACAAAATGGAAAGGGGCAGTTGTCGATTGGAATGGAAGTGAACCAATTTTGTAGAAATGTAGATAATGTTTTGTTGGCGGTGGGTAACCTTTCATTCCATTGGAGAATGCATATTGTATGTAAAAATACTTTATTCAATGTGATGCGTCTACTACAGTACTGCTACTAAAAGCTATTTGAATTTTCATAATAAATGTCAATGTATTTATTGTTGGATGTTAGATGCAAAATTTCAACCATTAGTGTTCAGTACCAAGAAAATTCTGTCATTCGATCGTAACACAATCAATGTGCAGAGAGGTTCATTAGTCTACGGTTATCCCTAGATTATAAGGGGAAAGCATGTAATCTGGGACTGCTGATTAGTGAACCCTCTGTAGGGTTAATTGCTGACTGAGATACATGTGTTTAGGTCTAGAATGGCTAGTTAATGTACTGTAAAATGTTAATCGGGCAAAAAGGAATGAGAAATAAATATAAATACTAGACTGACAATGTGAATTGTATACATACATATAGTATAAATGTAAACGCTTTTATACATAAATAGATACTAAATAGATGTTTAAATATCCGCATGTTAATACCCATTGTTAGTTAGGTACTACTGTATAAGTAATCTGTTGCATTTATTAAAATGTACTACTAGATGCTAATAATTATGTACTTTCTAATATTATAATATACTTACATACGCAAAAATGTGTGTATTTAGCCAAGATAGCTTATTATTAGTTTCTCATTTTACATGCTTGCGTTTAATAATCTAAATGTAAATGAATACAGTTACCGTACTATTTACAATATATTCCATCCACACAAATCAGGGCTTTGGAGTTCAATGTTCACAGTCGCAGTCGTGTGGTGTGAAAAATAAAACTGTATAATGGCGATATTATTTTTTAAAATATCTTGAAAGTTACAAAAAATAAACTCCAAAATTACTATCATTTCAAATGATTTATTGGTCAACTTGATTTCCTTCTTCCACTGTTACCAGAACCAGTTAGTTTGAATGGTTAAATTACAAAATTAATATTAATTAGGTACTTGCTTTGCTTAGCTTTGAATAATGATAGATAAATATTCTTGTATTACAACATATCTTGTAACAACTCTGTATTAATTTAAGTAAATAATTTACTTTACACAAAGGTGGAGAAAATTGCAGTTGTATTTTGTACTACTACAGTTATCATACTTTGGTATGTAATACTGCGAATAATCTTTGTTATTCTATTGCTACTATTCCTTGCTGAGTAAGCAAAGATTAAAACAATATTTGCCTATCAATTAAGTTGGCGACATAATGTAATGTGAATACAATAGTAACTTTGCAAAACTATCCTAGATAACAATAGATAACAAAATTATGCAACTTATATGTATTATATGTTGTACTTGTGTATGTTCAACTGTAATAAATCTGTATCCTGACTAGTTTGTGACCATACATAAGCATATTGACTTCGGCTTATTAATTTGCTTACATCAGAAAGAATACATCGAATAAACTGAAAGAGTACATAAAGCTTATACAACGAATAAGCACCTAAGTTTATTACTAAGGACATAAACATTTGAGCACTGCAATGGATTAAGTATACTTGTCTGGGATTTGGATGGAAGATATTTTACAACTTTGCTTCAAATGGATTTATTCTGCTGGCGAACAAAGGGCATCTTCTGTTTCCATTCCTTCAGTTCAGACTTCAGTTTTGCTATGTTCTTAATAAGTTGATCTCTGCTAAGGGATAAACGTGTTTTAACTAATGATCGATGCTAGCAGATATTCTCGCATGCTTGGCTTCCCGATGCTTGAATTTCCTGTAGTACAAAGAGTTTATTAGAAAAAAACTGCATATACATATCTGTACATATTATGTAACAATTTTACTACTAGTAAGTATTTATTTCATACGCTTAAAAAGTTTACAACGCATCTGTGTGATCTGGTGCGTACATACCTGTAATAAATGAAAGAAGATTGGAAGTCCAAGCGGTGTTTTTAGTTCCGTTGCATATTAACTGAATTTTATATTCAGACGATGAATCCAGTTCAGCCACACTGAAGTACTTAAAATTAACTGACACAGTAATGTTTTTTGTTTGGCTATCATTTAGTTTGGATGTGGAATTTAATTGGAGCACACAGCTATTCAATACCACGGGAAGATCTCTTTCACTTTGTCTTCTTGGCTCCCATTCTAAAGTCACTTTCTCTAAATTTGAGTCTCTGATTTTCAACTCTATAAAATTATCCCGGTTTAAATTTTCACACAAACATAAATGAAAATGTAGTTGGGCAACTCCTAGGAGTAGTACTAGAAGAATTTTTGTAGCCATTATTTCTCCTTATTTTAAGGAAATTGTGTAGCTGATGATGGAACTATTGAATCAGTTAGTAATTAATACAGGAGTAGTAGAGTATAAGCTGAAATAAGTTTGCCTGCACACTTTAAAATTTCATAAATTCTTTGATGTTCTTCTGTAAGTAAAGAATGACATTCTTGATGCAATTCTTTCCCTTTATATAGCGGAGTACAGACTTATTTACGAGAATCTTATATTATTTGCTGGGAGGGAATTAAAGAACCTACCCGAACAGAGCTTATTATAAATATAAGCTTACAATGCAAATGATAACCCAGATTAGTGCATGTTTTGCATGCTTTAGCCTCATCTAACCGAAACATTTTCTTCTACGATTGAAATAAAAAGTAGGACTTTACACATAATAAGGCTTCCTCGTGACACTCTTAATCACTCACTAAATTAAATTAGTATAAGCTTCATTACTGTCACAACTTATCCATAAACTTGTAAGCAACAATAGAAAACATGAAAATGCATAAAATAGAAACCAAATATGCTATTTGCCTATAATTAATTTACCTAAGTAGAAACAAGTGTACCCTTAACAAGATAAGATTTTTTGTTCCAGCTTTATATTTCCTCGGGAATGAATACAAATACTAACACCAACCTTTCCTCAGACAAGTTTCTACATAATTTGCATTCTGTGCATTCATGTGGAAATTTTCTTCTGTGCTAATTATTGGCACATGAATGATATTAATTGATTATTAAGCCTTATTGGGAAGCCTTATATTGGTGAACCATACAAAAATAAGTTAGAAAAGTGTGTCTCGTGACAAACTTTCAAAAAATAAGTCATTTTTAGCCCGCCCGAGTGTGCGAGGCTGGCTTATGTAATCGCAATGTCTGTCCGTCCGTGCGTCCGTCCGTCCG
>JAQFYC010005383.1:0-14546 GCA_034694165.1 Tomocerus mixtus
AACTAGTAGCAAAAACGCGAAACTATCTTTTACATGGGATATCCTATAGCGACCTTTTATGTCGTATCGTATAAAGGTTGTCCTTAATTAAAATTGTCGTTGGGCGAAGTGTCGTTGGGTGAATTGTCGCATTGGGCGAATTGTCGCGTCACCAAATTATTTGCCATTTATCATACATTTCTTTACCATTACCTCTTGTATACCTTTATCAATGCTTTCTTTAACATATTTTGCAGTACGTATATTATTAAAGTTAAAAATGTGTTGGTTCCTTTCCCATTCACCAACCCTCGACACTTTAGAAAGGTGTATATACATAAGTATCCCCATTATAAATCTAAGTGTATAAGTAATTCTATTTTCACTATTATATTAAACAGGACATCCTTTTCCGCATCCGCATGTACACAGCTGTCAACCCTGAAGTGAACAAGAGTCCGAACATGAAGATAGTATGTAGGAAGTAGAAGTAGGTACTAAAAGATTGTCGGTCGGGAGTCGGGAGTCAGGCTCTTGTCGGGAAGATCAAAGTTAATCTAAAATTGCGTAACTTACTCCAACGCAAATGTAGCAGACTTGAGACTAGTCACAAGCAGTTAGTTATTTCCACGCTCCCAAAATATAAGTAGATATTCTGCATACGTTCAGTGTGCTAGTAGTAATACGTAATACGTAATGCTTCTAAAGTTAGATTGATGCAAACGCAACGTGAGTGAGATATGAGGAACTTTTATTATTATTATGGTATCTAAGCTGTATGTCTGAAAGGAAATTGCTATTCTTAATCTTTTTATTTTCCTCTTCCCTACATACATATTCCCAAAATTGAGATAAAAAGCTGGGTAACGCTAACTACCTTACATAGACTAAAATATATGGAAGGAAATTATAAGGCACCTTTATGTTTGTATGTACTGATACGGAAATGTATCTGTAAGTAAGAAAAGACCTATAGTTATGTATAGAAAATTATTCATCTTGAAATTTTGCAACAACATACATATACATACTGGAAAAGAAGAGTTTTCTGCAGCAGAAGCAAACACGAAAGATACAAAAAAGATCTGGCAAATGTTTGTGTGTACGTTTCCCTACTATTATTTACTTACTATTGCCATTTATTAGCAGAAGAAAACTCTTCACCAACGCAAACAACCTACTTTCATCTCCTGCCCTGTACTATTTGTATTTTGTATATCCAAGAAAGAAGAAAGAGTTTTTATGACGCTAATTTGACATGTCTGCTCTGTTCTGTTCTCTAGACTTGTTTTGCGTTACGTTTACGTTCAGTTGACGTACGTTTACGGTGCATGCAGCGGTAAAGCAGTAAAAGTTTGATGTAATTTTATCTGTTGTACATTAAACAGAGGTATACATAAATACATAGTACAATGTACTACATGGGCCTTTATTTCAAACAAGTACATAATGCTATTTTCATTACAAATAATGATATTGTAAGAGAATGACAGGAGATTCACAACCGTCAGTCAGGTCCGGTCAGTCGATGTAGATCCATAACAGCCATATCCTCTGGCTTTGCATAACATACATTTCGAAATACAAAAATGGCAATAAATAAGCAATTATTACAGTGATGCACAAAATAAACGAATTATTTTGCTTTCACCATTTTACACTTCTGCTACTTTCTACTATACTAACATGCGTGTGTTTAAAAATGAATAATTAGAGTATTACGTTGCGAAAGTTGGAATGAATTCTATTTAGCACTGTATATTTATCATATATACTATATGGGACATATATGGGGTATATATTATGGGACTTGGAATAATATAGCCCTTAAGCATGAATTAATCTTGCCTATATGTACACAATTAGTTCATTTCAGTTCTGAATTCCGTGTATTTTTCTAATGAATTAATAAGCATACCTTTCACTGGGGAACTTTCACTCTTCGTTTAACTTTCCTTTGGCTAAAATATTAGTGATACAATTCCTGATACACCTTTTTTCAATGTAATCAAATAAAATATTGATTGTAGCCCAGGAGAACATTATGCAAATTTATGTTTTCGCTTGTTATGTTATGTTGTACGTGATACATGGTGATAGTGAAACAGGATGGTTTTGTCGGTTTATAAAAAGCAACCCGCATCAGCAATAAAATGGAAAGTCGGAAGTGCCGGTAAGTGGTGGTAAACGTCCATGCCCATATTTATTGCAAAGAGAACGGGAACTCAAACAAAGCGTACTTCCCAATATTTCACCCTGCAGCAGGAAGTCAATAGATTTTGTATGGAATAAATAGCACGGGCACGAGGACTTCTGTCTGCATGGCATTCATCGCCACATTCATTCATATTTACTTGCGTAGCTTTGTACTTATATAGCTAAAGTGTACGTATCTGCAGTCTGCAGTAAGCTACGCATTGGATATACAAAAATGTGTTTCCTTTTATTCAGCATATGGAAGCAGCCTTCCTTTCCTTTGTTAGACATTTATTTTTGCTCTAAATAAATTCCAATTCTCACGTCCATTGTGCTCTATATATGTTACAGATTAATTTTATACTCTATAAGTGATAGTGAATCCACTGCTTACATAATATGTAGAGTTTTAGTCAAAGAAATCAGAACTAATGCATTGTGGGTGGTACTTTATGTAACGAAACAATTTTAGATTGGTTCTAATGACCCAAATTCGAACTCTTTATGCAATTTACTTGTATTATGCTGCATAGCAAAAGTTTTTTGTCTAAAGCTAGGACAAAATCTAACAGAAAATAATTTTAGTAACTAAAAGTTCATATTAGCCAATTAATTTCCTCAATTTATAATCAAAATTTACAAGGAGAGCACCTTGCCGCTGGTATCTAGCGTTCCTGCAACATGTACATGTATATTATTGTAATACTACAGTGCAGTGAAGTAAAGTAATGTGTACAACACTGAGTAAGTACCTACATCAGTATTTGAGAATATAAAGAGAACCCACTTTTATCGAGAGCACTTCTAGTAGGAGTAAATATATTTCCTTAGTAAGTAGAGTAGGTACAGGTATCAGAAGAACATGGACAAGGAGGAGGATTGGGAAAACGTGCCGAATGCCGATCGAAGAAACATCATCTGCAAGTTGCTACTATTCTATAGGTATTCCTTCTGGAATTCGTCATAGTATATTGGCTACCTAGTTAAGTTCAGATCTCCTATGGTACATGAATTCACATCAGTACACATGTAGGTAGGTTAGGTGCCTTATAGTCTCGTCAACTCTATTTAGCTTACTACTCTAGTCTAATACGTATCAACATTTAACTACCTATACATGCATACAATGTACATACACGTTTTTTTGGTACAAAGCCGAAGAGCAATCGAATCGGATACTATTTTATAGGCTAACTATTCCTTTGTGAGTTGGCCTAGCTAGGTGTATCTACGACAAACAGGCTAGAGTTTCCGCAAAATATGACTACAGGGTTACACCAAGCGTATTAGGATCGCATCTCTGGCACTGAAATAAGAGTTACGCAATGTTACAGCAATCAATGAAAAGACAATATTTAAAAAGTTAGCTTTCTCCAGATGAATAACTACGCACAATAACCAAATATGACCGTACGTGCTTACATAAATGTTAACTGTAATCTTGAAACGGTTTCATTTGAGAATTAGCTGATTTCAGCTTTTTGTAAATTTCGGAAGTAATTATTTTTCATTATCTGGCAGTTCTGGAATTATGGCTCTTGAATTTGGACTGGCAATTAAAAAGAACGCAAATAAATGCAATATTTTAATAATTATTATCTTCCACTTAATTTTTAATTTGCGCAAAGAATAATACGCCTTCTGGAGCTTTGTAGGTATAAAGGAAATAGTCTGCTTTTTAATAGATGCTAATGAAAAGTTAATTTCTGTGCTCTAAATTACTAAGTATATATTTTGAATTATTTAATTGTGAGTGGCAAACATTTTCTTCTCCCTGTATAGTTAAAATTATAATGTATTTCAATGGATTCTCCTGTTAGGGCTAAAACTACGAAGAAGACAGAACAGTTACTTACTAATAAGCTTTTCGTGAGTCTCCTCTGTGGATATCTATTTATAAAGCTACTACAGATACTTTACTTTTGGTTCTGGTGTTTGATATTTAAATTCAGGCATATATATTTATATATGTATACTCGTAGTTTACCTGCCTATATTTACACATAGGATATTCAAATAGCCATATAGATATCCAGTTAGCTTTAATAGCTATACTATACACTAGAAAATATCTTTCTATGGATTTTACTAGTGAGTGAGTGAGTACAGAGGTTTAGAGTTAGAGTAAGTACAGTAGACAGAAGGTATGTCCTGCCTAATATGATAAAAATACTGGAGTGTCCTGGAAAATGCATTTTGTCCACAGGAGTACAATACATTAGTTCCATACATTGTATTTACTATGCTCCCTCCTCGCATTTATATTGTAGATATTCTTTCTTATAGAAATACAATACTTTTGCTACAATCTCAAAAACTCAGCGCCTTAGCATAGGTAGTACATATTGTGAAAGGGAATGTCTTAGGGAAAGCTACAGCTAAACCGAAAGACTTTCAAAGTTACTCATTCAGGGAAGTGAAGGAGTGAAAGTGAGTCTTTACTTGTACTTTATGTCTCAACATACCAAAGAACAACGACAGGTACTTTCAAGCTATTTTACTTTACTTATAGAGATATTCGTACTTTCCATACTTTTACTTACTTGCAAAAATCCCTTTTTCATATCTTTATATTTGCTATTGAATCCCAATGTGAAACTATATATTTAGTGCACTAGAAACAAGAAGCGTAGTGCTCCAATGTTATGGTCACAGAAGGCTGAATCTGTTTCATCCTTCCTTCTATCCAACGAGTATTAAAAGGGAATGGGAGAAACCCCGAAATAAGAAAGTTCCATAATAAATTCGCGTCTTATTTTGCAATTCTTTAAATAGATCGGGGATTGTTTGGAATTGAGCTGCGCTTTCTCTTTCTTTTAGGCTACAAAACTAATCTTGTTTGGAAATCGTAATGATAACAATAACGAATCCTCAAATCATTGTCTAAAATGGTAGCTTTCAGCCTGCTGGATATACCAACATTAAAAACAATTGTCCATGCTGAAGAAAAAATGAGATTTTTCAATGGATCCCTACTAGTGGCCAATGCACATGGACAAAAACTTTACTGATCTAATTTATCTCTTTATAAATACACAATTATATTGATCAAGGTTAATATAATTTAGTTCGACAATTTTTATATAGGTACGTACGTTCTTACTAATAATCTAAATGACTTTCGTGCCATTGGCGAAATATAATGTTTTAGCATTTATTGCCTTGCCATATAAATTAGAGATTATTTTATACATACATATATATATATATATATATTAGAGGATAAATATTAGACACTCTGTCCAAAACGCTTTAGTAGCGTTTTAAAAAAATCCCAAGCTCAGCTAACATTATACCTAATTGCAATTATTTTATGTGAAAATATTTTTAGCATTTCCCTATTCTGGTTCTTCGAAAGAGCAATACTTTTCGAACCAAACTCCCGTTCCGCTACATTATATAATTCTACCTGACTTAAGTTACAAAAGTTTTACTCCAGACAATAGACCTAGGGCCAGGATAGCTAGCTAGTTTACTCGTATGTACGAAAATAAGTAGTACCTTAAGTAAGAAAGGAGCTAGTACCCGTACCGCCGTACCAGTATACCAGCAGGAGAAACTGATCTGAGCCGAACTAAACATTTTCCAAAGGGACAAAGCGATGTATGTATGTACTTACATATGTGCATAAGCAGTAGTAGAGTACGCAGTGTACATATATACTTAGCAAAATACCACCCTGAGAAAAAATGCTCACTACAGCAGCATGAACTTCGGCAAATTTTTTCTTCTGAGTTGTGTTTAACTCTAGATAGTTTCCCAACGTTAATTTCCCAGCAGCATAAAAACTTTCATTGACTTTACCTTTTCTATCGTGTTCTCTTTTGTGTTAGTTGATTAGGTAGGTTGTGTAGTATAAGCTGTTCGGTTAGCTACGTAGGTAGTAGGTAGTATGTTCACTGCCTTTTCCTTGTATTTTGGTCCCAAACATAGCATCTTATTAGATTATCATCCCCTGTGTAACATTATTGCTGCATTAATTCTGTCACTGAATGGTAAGAGGAAAAGTTGTAGCGAATCATTCATTAATATGATAATTGATAAGATATCTTTTCATGCTAAGAAATTACCTGCTGTGTTCGCAGCACGGATGTTATACATACACTTTCACCATCTGCACACACGTTAAACTTTAAAATGCCACGCTCGAGCTTATAACAATTTTTATGTACAAAGCCTAGTCCTATTTATAGGCAGGAATAATTTTTACTTTATCTTATCAATAGAGAGAGGTACGTAATACAGAATACAGGGTGGGGCAGAATTAAAAAATGTATTACTATAGTACAACTTTTTCTTATTCTTATTCTAAGCGCATAATTAAATAAAGACGAGAAATCTGTAAAATTAGTTTGTAGCATTTCTTCAAACCATTACAAGTGCACAAAACGGTTACGAAATGAGGTAAAATCCTAAATTACAGTAAAATACCAAAATATCGATTGTCCTATGTGTACTACATTAATATTTCTCTGATGTTGCTTGAAGTTAAAGCTTTGCTTTCTCACTGGCACTACCGGGAGGTTTCGCCATAACGTAATTTAGGTGAAAGTTTAAAATAATAAGAAATTAATACACTAGTATAATGAATTCTATTAAATGTATTGTAATTGTCATCCGTGTTTTGTTTTTTCTGGAAAGTGTGAAACATAACTTTCACTATAATGAAATCAAGTGAAAATGATTTTTAGAAAGTCAAGATTTGAAAATAGAAAGTTCTACTCTCCCTGTATAACAACAGAATAATTAACCAGAATGTATAGTGAAAGAGAGCAATAGGTGAGCTGCTATAGATTCTAGAGAGATAATTCATGCAGAGAGATGTAGATATTTGTAAGAATTGCATATTAAAGTGGATCGCACACAATGTAAGGCACATAAGTGTAATTTCAAGGGAAGTAGAAAACTGTGTTAGAGAAAGGATAACACAGTAACTCGTAGCTAACACACTTTTCTACTTGGGCGAATATTCAAGGAAATGTCAGTCCAAGAAATTACTTTCTTTCGTCAACTATGTACCTATACAGTCAACTGTCTACTGCTACATAGTACCAGTACCTACCTCTACCTTACTTTGCATTGCAACAGCCAAGCCAAACCAGTAACAGAAATAAGAAATAATACAAGAAATGAGTGAAAGCTGTTCTGTTGTAGTAGAAACAAGTGAACCGTAGTGAACTGAACTTTAGTCGTCTGGTCCCATACACTTAGCAATTTGACTTGGAAATCCTTGCAAGAGTTTATTCAGTCCCATTCACCAGTCTTGTGTTTAGTTTGTACTATATGTGCATACTACATAGTACAGCAGAATGATAGAAAGTAGTAAAAGTCTACCTTAACAGTTTTCCCTTCTTTCTCCTTACTTTCACTTCTGTGCCAAATTTTACACTGCCACGGCCACCACCATGCCATACTGTATATTTATGTCGAGGAAATAAAGTATGACTAGGCATCAGGGGCCCGTATTTATTATTTATTTCATGCACATGAATTAAAAACTGCTTTTTGTCACTTCTTTTTACATAATGTTTACCAAAGTACGAAAGTATGGGGTGAGAAAATTTTCCCATTTTTAGCAGATATTGTGAATGAATATGAAATTCGCAGTTTTTAACTTTTTTGCGAAGGTGCTTTGGAAGGCTTCAGCAGACAATTGAAAATTTTATCTAACCCTTCAACAAAAAGGGACTGAAATATTTTTTGCTTCAATAAGTAGTTTACAAGTTTTGCTTTACTACGAGTACATGCATGCTTATAGTACATACATTATGCTGAAGTACATCATTATCTTGCTAAAATAAATTTAAAAGTTTATGAATTCTACTGGGATAGGCATATGCTTTGCATTTATTTGATTTTTAGAATTTGAAAATGTTGTGTCCCAACCTTGAACGGTAAAAATTGGGAACTCATGACTTTACCTAACCACAGCAGGAGTCCAATTGCCTTGTGGTACAAATTTTCAAAGACATAAGTTCCACAGTTGAGGTTTGAAGCTAAAACTTGAGTTTTTGTAGTGAGTTCGTTGTGCTGGTGCTGCGGCAGTGTCTCCTCGTCGCGCGAGCTTCGTTGCATACTTTGATAATTCACAATTTGCATTATTATGGCTTTATTAGCCCAAATGTTTGTTTTTACCTTTGCATTTACATTCTTACCAAACAACATAATAATATATCTCACTGTAGAAAATAGTTGTAGTTCTATTTCTAGACTCGACTGGCTGGTTGTTCCAATACTAGTGGCAGAATAATATACCATTGTATTTATTATAATATACTGTAGAGCAGCTGGACTGGACTGGAGTTTATTTCACTTGAGTTGTCCTAATCAGAACCAGAACCAGAACCAGGTTTTAGAGAATGCGAGGAAACTTTCCCCGTGAATGAGAGTGAAAGTAGGAAATGGTAAACTCAGCGTACCTTGAGCTTTCAGTTGAGTTGAGTTGAGTTGACTGGAAAAGGAAAGACATTAGCAGAAAAACTTGTTATAATTTATATGAAGGATGGGAACATTCCCCCCACTTATCAGTTGAATGGATACTTACATTAGATACGATTGGATAAGTTGCAGAGCCTTGGGGAAAATTGCTACGTGTATTTCTAGTACTCTACTCCACTCCACTACAGAAGAATACAAACAGACTTTTCATGCCACTTGCCACTCTATATGGAAGATTCACAGAAACACCAGAGCTTATCGTCATTTATACTACTAACTGCTTAACCCGGTGATCGGAATATAATACTTGTCTTTTCTACGTGCTTGCTTTGCTATATCCATCTATTTATCTACTTCCTTCTTATTTCTTAATGATGAGTGGCAATTTCTTTATCATACTTTTGTGTCTAGCTAAGCACTATCATCACCAGTGCTTGGATATGTATCCAAATGCATATTTTTGACGATAATATGTAAGCACAAGAGGATTTTCTTGTTTTAAGGGTAAATGTGCTTAATATTTCCTATTTTTGTATATTTTGAGATTTTATGGGTAATTTTGACATTAAATTGTGCCCCCTTTGTAAATATTTTAGCAGTTATCTACTTATAAGGTCAAAATAAATTAAACCAGCATTAATTCGTATTTGATATATACATTTTGGGTATTTGTTGTGCTTTAATGCATTTTTGTACATTTAAATATATAATTATATATTAAGTATGAGTTTAGATATCGGGTACATAATTTTCGCATCTTCGGATAACCTATTTTTTGTAGCATAATCACGTTTTCTGATTATGAAAAAAGTGATTTGGCTCTTTCTAGCTATATAAAGGTGATTTAGCCGTGTCATTTTTATATATGCGGCGATATGGATTTACGTTTGCAGTTTTGCTATACCTATAGGTATTCGGGCCTTTGGATGCATGCATATTTTATGCATCTTTGTTTGTAAATATTTGTATAGTGAATGCATATCCGAGTCCTGAAGTCTGGCGATCAGGATATCTATTTATATCTTAACTCACAACTGAGCCCAACAGAACACGACAATAAAATATTCTCCGTACACTTTATGCTTAGGAATATTTATGAGTCTCTAGTTCCATGTTGTACGCAATCACCAGAAGAAATAAATGGACTGCCTGCCTTGCCTTTGCTTACATATCTAATAATTTAACATGAAAATGAGACAGTTGTCAGCGATAGTCCAATTAGTGAAAGTTCAATTTTCGGCATTTATTTTATTCAATTCTTCCTTCAACTCTCCTTATTTACTTATCTTCAGTTATTTGATGTTTTAGTTATTTGTGATTAATAGAGACAATTGAGTAGATTAGATTCATAATTCATTTTACATTAAATCATGTTTTGTCTTAACATACAATACTACCTAAAGGATCTTACTAAAGGATTCATCATATTAATATTTCAACGTCCCTGTATACTAACATTATCCCTTTCATTGCATTCTACACACTAACTACTGATAATATAAGTACTACTATATTATATTATATTATAACTAACAATCAATTAACCAACAATGATAACAATACTCTTATATAGAATATTATATTACATCAACACATAATCTACAAACTTACACAATTCTAGCCTAATTACTTACATACTACAAAACTTACCGGTAGGGTTAAGGGAACTGGGGACTTTCACTTAAGATTTACATTTACATTATAAGAGGCTTTTGATTAATTATCTGTACTTACCTACTTAACATTAACAATTAATGTTAGATTTATTAGGCAGTGCATTTCTATAGGACAAATTCATGTCAATTATATTTATTAATGATTAATATATACATATAACATTGTAAGAATTATATAATTATATATTAATTGTATTTACATTGCGAAACACTCGTTTGTTCTTTCTTTAACCTATGTACACTTGTGTTTAAATAATTTAGACAAATACGTATATAAATCACAATATAGATAAACACTGTAGACAAATAAAGCTCGTAAACGAAAATTGCACGAGAAAACTTGGAAATTCATTAGTTAAAGCCTCAATTAAGGAATTCAAAATCCCAAACGTGAATTTTTAAGTTGAATCAGTTAGGAATGGGAATGAGCATAATTGTAATAATTAATTATCATAAATTACAATTAGGTAAGCTAATTTAATATAAATTGAGATTACTTACTTACAGAATAATAGTGATTTAACCATTTAACTTTCGTGAAGGTGTATGTATCTATTTAATGCAGTTATTAGCGCTACTATCAATATTTATTGGTAGTTTGTAATTAGAATGATTAAATTTAACTACAAACTACCTGATTTATGTACACAATGTAGCACCGTTAATCTTTCATCGTTTCTCCCAACATCCCCACGTTTATTTACACTTACTCTATGTACCATGGTTGATACGTATATGTTAGGTTATGTAATATTTTATTATTGTACTAGTAATGCTAAAATTATTAAGTGTTTATCTAATTATTTTTATTTCCTGGCCTGCCTTACTTATTTACCTTATAAGGTATGCATGTTAAATTATGTATTTATAGTTTATGCTTAAAATTAGACCGATTTGCTAATTAGTACTTACTAACTACTATGCATGGTCGACTAATTTTGCGCTATATTGTTTTTAACTACACAACAGCACAAATTGGTATTTTTTATTCTTATTTTACGATAGGTTTTAGGTATGTGTTTTGAATTATTGCATATAGGTAGGTAAATTCATTTCCCTTCATTTCTTCAACTTCAACATTTCTATGCTTCATTCCCCCCACGTCATCCATTCTTCTCAACTATCCAACAAACACGTTTACGTTTTACATTTAGTACAGTACACAGACTTACTATAGATTTACTAGACTACAGAGAGATCACACCAGACAAGACAAGACACTCACAATATAATACAATCATACATTTATCATACCATAATACTTATCAACAAACATCAGACTATAGACAATTCTACCGAAAAAGTGGGCTCAAAGTTATAAAGGATAATAGGACAAGACAGTAGACATCCAAGTGAAAGCAGACGAATTTATTCTACAATACTAGGTAGAACTATTGTACAGCGAGGTTCAGAAATAAGGAAGCATTGTACTTTCACCACAAAACCCAAAATAAGTACTACAGAAATTTACCTGATGTTATTCATGAATAAATTTTCCTATTTAGTACATCATGAATCTTATGATTCCTTAATTCGGAGCCTCGTTGTAGAATTAGAAACTACCATGTACAACTTTTCGGTTTAATACACTGTTATTGCCTGAAGCCAGGAGATCCGCATCCGATCCACCACAACTGTAACTGTAAAGTGAAAGTGGAACCCAAATAGATGCTCCACATTTTCCAAACTTTGCTTCGCCAATTTACTCCGCTTCCCATCTCCATTCAGATGGAGAAAGCAAAGTGAAAGCACAACTCTGTATAATCATACTAAATTTTGACACAAATACAATACTACATCCAATCCAATCTAACAACTTTAAATTTCGGTCTTGTATTTTCCTACTATAATTCCCCTGTGGAGACAAATAGATGAACAAGAGAGATTTTCAAATTGTTCAATGCAACCGATCCGAATTCCGAATATAAATATAAGATTCTTTCAGTTCTCTAATGGTAGTAAACAGTTATTTGGTTATACTACAGTAGTTATCTAAAGTAGTTAAAAGAAACATTAATTTAATTGTATCTGAATCTGTATCTCATGAAATTAGTTTCCCTCTTGGGATCTAAAACTACCTACTACATTATTTAATACTTCGCTTGAATAGAGATGACTGTAATTATTAGAGGAAGAGATTACGTTGATGGCAAGTGTTAGATAACTACTTCATTGTACCATAGAGGTACAAATAGGACAGGAATGACTATCTACACTATATCTGCTTTCACTTCTGTAATAATTTCTTCAGAGATGTTTCCAAACAACAGTAGATATACACAAGATAACACTTTGTTCTTTTAAATTCGCAACAGTGTGCAATTAACCTAGTTAAAATAGAAGGCTCCTTCCAAATTAAAACTAACTGTATCATTTTGTCGGACATTAACTATAATGTGATCTAAATAATGGAGATATAATTAGTACAGATGGCCTGGCCTATGCACGTTATTGTATTCCTATTGTTTGTATTGTATTTTAGCATAGTACATGAGAACCGTTGTTTTATCTCACAATTCCCGTTAAAAGACTATCCGTAATCTATCTAGTAGACAAGAGCACTTCAAAATTAAATTACGTGCAGTGATTTCCTTCGTTTGAGCACTTGTTCTTTGTCTACGCGTAAATCACATCTTGTTAACCAGAACCAGCTTAAGTTTAACTTTGGCAAATTGTAAACACTGTCTCTCCGTAAGTCAATAACGGGTTTCCTTTATATTCTAATGGTATAGTGTCTTTTGAGTTAATATTGCCAAATTTGCATCCTATATGAAGTTCTATGCTTCCCATCGCATTACACAATGCTTAATCTATGTATGTATTTGATCTATGCATTAATATTTTACAAATGGATGATTTATCTTGTGGTTGGGTATAATGGTGCTAATTTCAGTCGCAATAGCACTGCATAATTTATTGAGGGAGAATATAAGTGGCTTTAACAGCCCTTATACGGAAATCATAACAGCTACTAAACTAAAAGGGAAATCATTCACAGTGACAACAAGAGATATAAAGTATACCTCCTATAGGAATTAGAGCAGATGATTAGTACCCATTCCCTATCCTTATCCTGTGTAACTTACAGAAGGTCGTATAGTCACATCCAAACATCTGCGGATACTAAAGTAAGTTTGGCATCACATCGTCGAAAGTCGAAAGTTAAGCTTTTAAAACTAAAACCTTTGTGGGGTATAGTGTTGTGGTGTGGTGGATGGGATGAGGAAGCTAGCTTGACGTCAATTCACGCACAAGCTCCCTGCGATGACGTGCGGTGCGAGTAGAATGAATATGTGGACTATACGTGAGTGCGTATACGTTTACGGGAATCGTAAAGAAGCGTCTACCAAAATACTATCTGTTTGTATGTGCTATGAAGGTAGGGCAAAACCCTGGAAATTTTCTCTTCTTAATGATTTACTTTCTCCCGTACGTAGATTACGCTATCTTGGCAATGCGATTTATGTTCCACATTCAATTCGAGGGTTTTACTCCCAGAATCCCCACAACAATTTAAACTGACACATATTATTTGATTCCGATCTTGAATCTTGTTGTTAAACACATGCAAATAGTTTATTTATCTATGTACAGTTAGAAAGGTGGAGAATTACATAATCGTACAGATAAATAGGGTAATGTTTGCTAACTACTAGTATTTACAGATACATTACATACATTTACATACGTTACAGTTACATTTACACCAGACGAGAGACACAATACAATACACAACACGAGACGACAAGACACGACACGGACAAGACATGACACAATTTTCTAATCTAATCAACAAGGAAACTAATCTAGTTAGCACTATAGATAGTGATAGAACACACAGCACAGTCACAGGACACACAAGACAGATCTACTCACTACGATACACATGCAGTCATGCACTCTGATTCAGATTTATACTCATTTATACCCAGCTGGAAAGTACATGAGGAATGTCACCAGTTGTCTTTGCAAAGTCAGGAACATGCCAACGTCAACGTCGACATGACAAACTTACATTACATTACAATCTCTCCCGGAGTTGATTTGATTTCTTGTGATTCGAAGTGAGAAAAATTATCAAATTAGTTAATTTAAGCTATTTAATTATCAATTTTACTTTTACTGTTAAACCAAACCAAACCACTGAGCGAGCTTACCGACCTAAAATGCACAATTCCCAGTATTACACATACCTGGTTATGTGGGATTTTTATTTGGATCACACTACACACACAAGACAACGAACGATTTAGGGTT
>JAQFYC010005384.1:0-14543 GCA_034694165.1 Tomocerus mixtus
AGAAGGATAAGATAATGGAGCGAGTGGAACTGGAAATCAAATCAGGGCAAATGAGTATAGTGTGTCTATAATACTGGAGTAAAGTGACACGACGACAGGCCAGGCCAGACCAAGCCAGGCCAGGAACGAGGAGTTTGTATATAAAGCATGACAAGAGAGCAAGAGCGTTATGTTAAAGTCAAAGTAACACTCACACAACAGTATAATATACAAAGGAAACAAGAAAAGACGGTGACATATCTGTATTGACTACGAACGCCATAGTGCTCATCCGACAACGACATAACGACAACATGAAAAAATACTACCTTGACTTCACTTCATACTTCATCTATACTGTAATGTAATCATATAAGTATACTGTATACAGATATAGAAGGTATTTATTAGATTTCTGGTCTGGGAAAATACATTGTGGTATATTATATAAAGATAGCTCGGTTTGCTATCTTCCTGGTTTGGTTAGTAATGGCAGAGGGAAAAGATATGATAACAATATCGAAATATTGAATAGGATCGATTGACATGAGGACTCATGGTATTGGTATGGTTTACTATATTGCTACATATATTGACAGTTTCATTCACACCACGCACACCAGGCCAGGCCAGGCCAGAATCGAATCTAATGTTTCTCCACTTGGGAGGCGAGAGTTAATATATTGGAAAACAGCAGTTAGAATTATGAGTTGACTTGCTTTGGTTTGATTTTGTTGTTTGCCGAGGGATTATGATTATGATAGTGACTGTAGTGACGGACGGGACGATACCAGAAAGCAAGGCAAGGCAAACTGTTCTCGGTATGATGTACGTATCATAACCATAAGTACACTTCACAAGTGAAGTTTACACTACAGATACTTCATTCTATTTATTATGGACGGGAAATAAAATTACATATTCAATAATATAATATGTATCGGCACATACACCATTTGTTGTTTATTGTACTGGATTGACATCTTATATTGTACTAACGCATATCATGTCATTATCATACAACAAAGTTTATTGTACAGCTGGATAGTGTAGTATTTTGTGTATCTGAATTCAGAGAGCTACTACTTATTTATTATTTTCGCTTAACATATAGGATATGGCTAGGTTTACCATTATTATTTCCAAATAACAAGAGTTCCTTCATTTGTGTAATAAGAGTGTATTGTTTGACTAACTAACTAACGTCAGTTCAGCTATACATGGCATGATAGGACAGCGACAACGACAACGACAACTAGTCGTCCCATGTTAATAAATTTGATTATAGTACTATGTACGTAGGTGTAGGTCGTAAGTTGTGCAGCCTATTTACTATTTACATTTTGATGCCTTTGCCTTTGCCTTTGCTTTGTTTAGCTGTATGAAATAGATGGATTGGAAGAAGGAACGAGTTTAGAATATAGAAAATAAAATGACACATAATAACAGGCGGCAGGCGAATAGCAGATAGTGATGTGATGTGAATGTGAGTCAACTACCTACTTGTAGTAATTTATAATAGCAACAGCAACCTTTTCCATAGCACAGCCACTGCTACAGAAAGAGCTTACTTACTTTACATAGTTTATTTATATGTATATGTAAGGAAGATAGTTTGGAGAGATAAAACGAGGTTTTGAATGGCACATCGTAGGCCTGTCCATTAAGTGCAAGTTGAGTTGTGAGCTGTATAATAGGATCTAATTGCAATAATATAATGTTATGATATGGAAGCACATTGGGTGTGAACTCTACTGTATACAGATACATACAAGCAAGATATTTATGTTTAAGTGGTTTATTAGGAGCTGTATATTTTAGGAAGTGAGAAGAAAAAGTTGGCGATTCTAACGGGAAAAAGAGGGATCATGGGCTGAGGAAATATTTCTGTACGTAAATAACGTCTTCTTAACTCAGAGTATAAGTAGGTAGGTAGTAGGTAGCTTTTTTGTGTTTTCCTCGTATATACAGATTTGATATGGGTATTTCCTGTATTTGCTCTTGCTGATATGATATTGAAAATAGATCCGATCGTAAAACGGCAATAGATAGCTAAGTTATTGATGTAGAGATTTGTTGATTTTGGAAGTGTCGCAAAAATGTAAATAATCAGGATGATTTAAAAATACAGAGAGAGTGCGATGTGGTGTGGTGTTCCATGCGGATACTTGACTTGACTTCATTTCCCCAGTTTGGCTTGGCTCTCTCCTTATATAACCGACATCCAAATCTAAATCTAAGTAAATCGATGAGTTGTGGAAGCAGAAACAGATTGAGATTACATTGACTGAGCTCCTTTCCAAACCAAACCAGCGCTCTTTCTTTACGTTTCACTTTAAACTTCAAACTTCAAACTTCAATGCTCAATTCAATTTCTTTTTCAGATCTGAGCTCTAGCTGAGTGAGTTTATTTAATCTGAAAATATGATATATTGGATTGAAGTTGAAACAGAATGAGATCAATGAGTTTTGAGTGAGAGAACTAATAAAGATCAAGCATTCGGACGATATCAAAGACTGAATTAGAGTGTAAAATATTTTTATAGCTTTAGTTAAGCTCAAGGAGGAATTGAGGCCACCGGACAGTGCCAATGAGCCGTCAGGCAAAGGAAAACTTGTCGTAACTTACTGCCCTCGTATTACGTATACTATTAACTCTGTAATAATGATATAAAATGTTAACTACTTACTACTGATATATGTATACTTATATAATGTACTATGATCTTATCTTTATACACTATATGTATTTAGTAGTAGATCACATCGTCTGGTATTTTTGAACAACACTCGGTTCATGTTCAGATGGGTTGAGATGCCATTTTACTACTCCGTGCCAATTCAATACAACATAACAAGCTAGCTTTCTTTACATTAGTGATCAACAAACAGTATGAATGATTGAACAGATAAAATTCTGGAAACCAGTTGACAGACTGTTATGCATGTAGACTTGTAGACACAGTGCCCTAAGCAAGCGATAATAGTCTTGTGCGAATCTCTTATAAATACTTGTGTTATATTGTTAATTGCGATTTACAGTGTAATGCACTGTATGTACTATACTGTTTTTCCATTTTTACTACGCCGTAATGTCGTGAATGTATGAAGGAGCTGTCTTGAAAAATGTTAATGATTCTACATGTCATCGTCCGTGGATATTATGCAACATCGATTGCTAATAGGAATCCGAGATAGGAGAAATTAACAATGAAAGTACAGTAGTTTTCATTGATTGTTTGGTGGGGATTTTTGTTTTCAGTTCTTTAATTTTTCTAAATCTTCTTAAACATTAAAATGAGGTGTACTATATAGCTCTAGACAAGGCTACGTGTCATAGCCAATCTAATTATAAACTAATCACCTAATATTCCTCATTTTAATAGAATTTTTGCAATTCTAGAAAATAAGTGCATAAGCTTTAGGTTTCACTAGCATGTTAAATAGTACCTTTATTGTGTGTTACAAATCGCCATCCCTGCGGTTTTCTCCTCGTTGTCGGAGCTTAATAAATTACTGGATGTATGAAAAAATGGGGAAGATTGTTGGAGCCGCATCCATACTAGTAGTTCTGTGATTAGCATGAGTAATAAGTTAATGAGATTAATGCTCACGCTTGAAAAATCTTATTATATATGATATTTGCTATTCTAATCCTCAAAGTCTCATTATACCCGTAGCTGTTATACAATATAATATAAAATAAGGTGATTATGTTTTTTGGACTAGCTAGACATGAAATATCGTACACGAGGGTGGTGTGGTCTGATCTGGTCTTGGTGTTAGTATAGTATATAGTAGCTGTAATAATTACAATTAATTAGGCTCCGCTGCCAATAAAAGACGGAAAAGGGAAACACTACATATACTCGTAAGGAAATGGGGAAAGTGTGTGTGGAATGGGTTGTGGGAATTTTAGTAAACGGGCGCTGGTCTGTTCTGTAGCCCTGTAGTCTGCAATGTTGTACCTATATAGCATTGTGTCATATTTGAATTGTTAGGCAAACGAAACTAGCCATGGTTATTGCAATACAATGCATCATCTGATGAAGAATGAATTATGGTTGTGTAGCAGGTAGGAAAAGGCTGGCTATGGCTCACTCTTAAGCCTTTTTTCTACTCTGATTCATTTACCGCCCATAAAATTTGCGTGACTTTCCCTATCCAATTTGGAATCTATCTAGTATTCTATCTAAAATATCTATCTCTTCCAAAGGAGTGTGTTCTGTGTGAGTGAGTTGCATTAGGTAACGTATTTTTTAGTTTAATACTTGGTATTAGTAGACCAGGTGAATGACGTGGTGTAGTTTTGGAGTGTGAGTTGAGTTGAGTTGGTTGTTGGTTTCATTTTCATATCAAATCACATTCACATCATGCATATGCATAATAATATTATCAAATTGAATCCAATCCAATACAATACACCATACACCTTCTAACAATGCACTCTACATACTCTACAGCTTTTACCTTTGCGAGACCAGAGGCTAGCACTGTAACCGAAGCAAACTATGTTCAGTTGACGCTCACTTCACGAGCAGATATTGTAATTCTAAATGTTATACTAGTAGAGACATACTTAGGTACGCGTTATGTAAGAGTAGAGCAGGTGAGAGGAACTGATGCAATGCAATTCAATGTAATAATGTTATAGTTTATGGTGCATGTGCTCTTGAATTACATATGAACGTGCATCGTGTTTTGTTACAAGACCAGGATTGAGAGGGTAGACGACTAAAGCTGTATATTGCATGTGATTCGACTCACATTACATTCTATCAAGGTAGTTAAGGTGAAGGTGAAAGCGTGTAGTACAGTGTACTATTCCTAAGTAGTAGATTCCTTATACATGCATAAGTACATTGGTAGGGAGCTGTAATATGTAATAGTATGCTATGTATTTAGGTACAGAGAAGAATTTACATATAACTATAGGGTTTTATTTACATTTTAAAGGCAGTAAAGATCCGTCGGGTATATCATAGCATGTCAATTTGCGTCTAAAGAGAGAAGAGTTAAAAAGTTTACGGGTTTTGTGTTATGTTAGGTGAGACACTGTATGTATAAGTATAATATGTTGCTTGCTAGTCTATGTAATATAAGTGTAGCTCGCAACGGGAATTGTGTAAAAGAGTAACTAACCAACAAGGAGCATTGCACATGTCGCTGTTTACTTAGCACCTAGTGAAATTTTATGTGTGTAAAAGTTGTGAGTTAACGTTTTACGTGTGGAGTGGAGTTGACCCGGCGTCATAAACCGATTTCAATCCAATGTACAGTACAGTGCAGTACTAGTAGTACGTATTACATAGAAAGTGCTCCTGAATATTTTTCACGTTCTTGCCAAATGATTATTATCATTTTTCTATTGCTGGTGCAATTGCTCTGTTTGAGTTTTTATCCGATTTTTTCTCGTTCGGGACGTTTATTATGCTGGGTTGGGTAATGAATGTATGAGGATTTGATGCTGATGGGATGTAGAGTAGAAATTGTGATGATGATGATGTTTTTGTGGTTGTAGTGCTATGCAATGTAATATAATGTTGTAAATACTAAAGGGTAAATACTATCTCATACATAACACAACTACATACAACTACACAACATAACATAGCATAACACAAGGAATGCAATTGTAATAAGAATGACAGGACATGGCAATTGCAATTTTTCCAGTAGTATGGCGGAAAAGGGCAAAGGCTACGGCAGTAAAAATTGAGAGGCTCAGTTCAGTTCACTTTTAGTTTGGAGAATCTAGAAACTTTTCTGGATATTCATATTCAGATCGTGTCGCTGAATTTTATGCTCTTTTACTACACTAACTCTTGTGTGTTGGTTGTGCTATGTTATGTGTGTGGTATTGTAAACGGGAAATTTCTTTAGATATTATAAGGTAGTTGACTTTGACTTGCTTAGGTACAAATAGGTATACATAAATACATATCATGGCATCTTATAGATAGAAAAAATGAAAGTTACGAATATTCTCGTTAGCAGTGATCTGATCCCATTTTTGTGCTTTAAGATGAAAGAAGTTTCTTTTCGTTCTTACGAAGAAGGGAACCGTCTTCTTTTTCGATAGATAGAAATACATATATCGACAGAAAGTGTAGGAGAGAGAGGAAAGAAATGAACGTGGCAATTCATGAGTGACGTGCGGAATGTCGAGTAGGTTGTTGAGTGTAATGTAAATGTATTGAAATATCTATGTATCCAGTTTGTATTTTATAGTGAGTGCAATGCAATATGCATGATGTGATCTGATGTCTGTTAACAACGAAAAGGAATGAATGTACGTAGTGGTAGTACTCTATGTACTATGCGCTCCACTGTATTTTATTTTATCGGTCGGGTCGGGTTCAAGTCAATGTTCTTCTTCTCCGCGTCTTAAATGTCTTCATACAAATACATAAATACTACATACGTAGACGTACATACAATACAAATACATAGTCCTAAAGCTAAAGCTAAAGTTCGATTTATTTATGTTGTACAGTAGTGTAGCATTTGTACTTATCACTTATATAAACGATATTAAACACTATATTATTTGTCTCTTAAAGTAGAAATGTGTCTGTACTTCTGTACTCTGTACGTATGCTGCATATTTATGGGATGCAAGATTAGAGACAGGCTGAGATTGAAGATTAACAAATATGCATAGATTTAATGGAAAGAAAAAGGAAGTCAAGTCACAAGAGTATGCATTGTAAGCTATAGATCAATATAGAGCTAAATAATAATGGTCTTCTTCCAAAGATCCATCCTGTTGTTTGCATCTGTATCAGTAATAGTAATGTGCTGTTTCTGTTTGTATGAGTAATAATTTTATTATTACCATAGATCCTAGCAAAATGAAAAAATAAATCTCCAGTCCAGACTGTTCTACTCTGGGTCTGGTCTGGCCTGGATTGGAATTGGAAATATAGAGCAGTACAGTACAATGACGTGTCCTGTATCTGTATATGTAAATACAATTGTAGTATGTATGCATAGAATTTATCTAATATTATTACTTTACACATTAATAAGTGATGATGATAGGATATGGCTAGGCTAGTTTAATAAAATGGTTGGTTAATGTTGCGTTGAAGTTGAGATTGTGGTACGGTGTGGTATCTCTGTGTGCGTATGTTATGTAAGTAGGTATTAGTGAAAACCGAAGCATTAGATTTCATGGATATTACGAAGATTAGGATTATGTGATATGCGGCAAAGAAAAGAGTTCAGTTTAGCTTTAGCTCACTCACAACACAACCCATCAAAACAGAAACAGCTCCCATGCTATTAGCCTTACTAATACGGCGGGGCAGAGGCGTGGGGGCATTATTGAGTGTTTATTGTATATGAATTATGTTATGATTAGGTTAGCAGTTAGAGGCAGTGGAATGGTGAATAAATGAAATAGGATGCTTATGTTATGCTCAATGTTCAAGAAAAAAGGATGCTATCTCCTATCTCTGCCTGCATAGGACGTGGAATCCAATGGAAGCCGATTAGGAAATGAGGCTATGCATATATACACATGTGTGTAACACAGACGAAATATATGTCTACAATACACGATGAATCCAAGTCAAGAAAAGCAAAAGGCAACTAAAGATCCAGCAGCTGAGTGCAGGGGGATTTTGGATGTTATGTTGTTGTTATATTTACATATTTATATGCTTATGTACTATATGCATGTTCAAATACAAAACACAATGCTACATAGATGATATATTTTATCTGTGTACTTCATGTTCATAGTAGTAGTCAAGAAAATTCAAGTTTCCTTCGTATATGCCTATGTTAAGTAACTAACTACTAATATAAACTAAAGATTTACTTGAGTCTTCTCCTGATTTAAATATCAGTGCAATATATTGTACGGTACACACTACCAGAACAGGCTCTCTATCTCTCTACATATATTTTATGGCTAACGTAATTCAAATCTTCTAATGTTACTTAATGGTAAAGTATATTTGTACGGTACAATACTTGGCTTGCCTTTGACTTGACCATCATTATCATCAGTGACGCTGACGCTGACATGGTATTGTATGGTATTGTTGAAGTTAGTTATTGTTAAAAATGAATAGAACAGTGAAGTAGGATTGTCTAGTAATATGATAATAGTATTGTAAGTTGTAAACCCAAGCCAAGTGATTTTTAACACGGATGGATCTCGTAGCCAAGCCAAGCCAAGCTAAGAAAAAAATGTTTAGGGAAAAATGGACTGAGTTAGTCTGGTCTGGATTGAATTGAATTGAACGCAAATGAAGAACCTCGTTCCATCGTTTCATTTGCTTCTATAAAGATTTAGTTTAGAGTTAGAGTTAGGGCCACTATATTGTAGAGTGAAGTGAATTGAAGTGACTATGCCTGTGTTAAGTTAAGATGAGTTGAATTGAAGTCAAGATGAGCTACTGCTTGACTGACGAGCCAAACGAAGCCAAACCAAACCCAACCTCGCCAGGCAGGCCAAGCCAGGCCAAGCTGAAAGTGATGTGATATGATGTCGATGGAAGAGTAAGCAAGATGAGATGAGAGTGAGACTGGAGTTTTTCTAACTTACATTACAGTGCCTTGTGTTAGATTACATGCTCTGCTTTGACTGACTTGACTTGATTTGACTTGACTGAAGATGCTGAAGATGACCTCGCAATATAAATAAGAATCTGAACCTAGAGTGAGTACAGAAAGAACAAATCTCCGTTCTTCCTTAGGTTATAATATTATGTTGTGTTATGTAACGCCAATGTAGTGTTAAAGAAGTCATATCCTAATCGTAGTGTACTTACCTACTATATTTTACTATAAGAGGATTTCACTGTACACTTTTATAGAAACTATAGACACTTTAGTAGACTATCCAAACAGTGAGACGGAACTTGACGTGCCACACAAATTTGTGGGACTTTGAGGCGCCGAGTCCTTATTACCTTCTATCTGTTACTGTACTACTACTGCACTATATGTACAAATACTAAAGGCCTGGCTATATATGCTCTCACGATTTGATGTTGGCCTTGCCATGCTATTTTCCTTATTGCTTAAACTTTCTATATTTATAGTAGTGTATTTACTTACACTTACCTTTTTACCAGCAATACAGATAGTAAATAGGTATTATATATGCAGTCATAATATAATGCAAGTCATAATGCAGAGCAAAGTGGCTGGAGACTGCTCAGTTCTTTTCTGTTAAGGAGATGCTTATGTGATGGTAATGTTTGTTACATTACATTAGTAGTTACTACGATGGGATGATGTGATGAGCTCAACTCGAAGCTTAAGTATGGTTAGGAAGGGAAGACAAGACAGAATAGACAAGGTAAAATTAGATAGGGTTACGTTACCTTAGCCTACTACCACAGTAAACACTAAAAGAGTAAGTAAGTGCATAATGGTATGTAGAATGTAGGTACAGACAGATATGATAGGAAAGTAGGAATATGGTTATACATGGAACATTCTCTAAAACTTACTTATATAGAGATATACTTACCTACCTTACCTTCATAGTTAATAGTTAGTACAATAGAAACGAAAGGAACATAACAGGTACCTATATTATAGGTATATGTATACTTAAAAATAATAAGTATATAGTAAGTAAGTAATGCAATGTACGTAACTAACAAGAATCTCGTCAGGGATGTGGATGTGGTTCCAGCAAGTTCTCCTGGCCTGGCTTGGCCTGGCTGCTTGGCTTGGGATTCAACTTAACTGCTACTACTTACTTACCTCACCTATCCAGATCCAGTATTATGCAGGTACTGTGCATTTATAGATAGTACCTATGTGTACATATATAAAGTACAGAATACACTTTAATGCTTTCATTGAACAACACGGTTTGCTTTATGCACCTGTCTTGTCTTGTTGTATTATGTTATGTATTCGTTGCGTTACGTTACGTTGTTGGGAAGGTGAAGGTAATAGGTGTAGCAAAGTAGAACTTACATTTTCTAACCATAGCATAGCATGGTACATTACATTATTTAACAAGCTGCATTACATACCGTATAATTCGCTTGTAATAGTTCTTATATTGAATAAGTGGTATAAATACCTTTAGGTGTGTGTACTAATAACAAATGGAAATGCTTACTTACGCTTACGATGCGATGTACATACATTTTAAGTTAGATGGCTACTATGTACAATACCTTTAGTATTACATGTTTGTATAATATATTATAGATCTCTCGTGCATACCATCGAACTATATGTAACGTAATAAGTAAATCTTTACATATTTACTATATAAGAAGCTGCTTACTAGAATCTCTGTACCTAAGGACAGTACACTTCATCATAGCTATTTTAGTCTCCCAATGAAATCTAATGCAGTCAGGTACTTATTTAACTACACTCTTGATTATAGAATATAATTGTACATACACACACGATCGGTATAGAAAATTATGTATCCATAGTTTATGTATTTACAAATAGTGTATAAGTAATGCTTGTGTTAGCTAGCTCCGAGTAAAATTCATCGGCAGGACAAGCCAGGCAGGGCAGGGAATTTATTTAGTTTCCCGAAGGATAATATCTTGTAGTTCGTTCACAGTTGAGAGATAGATGGATGATGGATTTAATACCGGAGGTGGGAATGACGGTAATGAGCCGTTTTGTCTGCAGTGTAGAAAGAGTGGTCTTGTTCCAATGTTTTGATACGCACGCGGTCTTCTCTCCTACTTGCTACTTCCTACCCTCATGATGAAATCTTATTCCTTCCATCCCAAGTTTTTATTTCGATTGATTTCATTTGTTTTGATTTGCAAGGAATTGACATGCTATTTTTATTTCCTTGGAAATCTTTCGGGTTAGTGGCTTTTCCTATCATTATCTAGTATCTATCTGTCTGTAGCAAGTAGGCATAAGTACAATATGCCAAATCCAAGTGAAGATAAAAGTGTACTGTACTGAGTGAGGTTATCTTAGAAGTTGGAACTTTGGAAGACAAGAGAGGAGCAGCCGGTTTGATTTGATTTGGCTTGACTTGACTAGTGTGGTGTGGTATGGTATGGTGTGAGTGAATGGTTGTCTTGTCTTGTGGTGTTCTATTACGATGACTGTGGCACTACACCATGCATTGGGGAATAGAGATGGATGTAAGAAATGTTTGTCGGGATGGTTACTTATTGGTATATGGTAGCTTCTTCGGTTGGCTCCGAAACTCAGTTTGGCGGCCGACGGATGTTGTTCACTTCACCCTGATCTGATTTTAGTTGTTTCACATATCATGAGTTTTGTTCACTCTTCAGACTCTATCTCATCTCAACTCAAGTCAACTCAAAATCTCTTTCCCTTCACTTCATTTGTCGATGAGGGTGGGCTACCGATGTTTACAGTTTGCATATGTACTATTTGTCTGTACATAACTATGTAAAGTACAGAAAACTACTTTTACAGAGGGAAAATACATACTTCAGTGTACGTAACTCCTGTTAAGTATGTCCAAGGGAGAATTTTAGTTTTTGGAGGAAGACTGTTTAACCCTTAGTTTGTTTTGCTTTGGATTTTTGAGATAGTGGATTGGATATCGAATATTGAATAAGTAGAATATGATTTAAGCTTTTATGCTGTACAATAGTTAGGTAACTACATTGCATTGGGTTCAGTTGTTGGTATTTGACAAGCAAAGCAGATGCTCATATAGATTGTATAAGATTGTAAGTTAGTAAGTTGGAATTTATGCTACAATAGAAAATAGTAGTGTAAATAGTAAATGCTAAGTGAGGGCATGAAATCCTGACAGATCTAGTATGTGTTGTATTTATGTATGTTTATATTTAATAGGTTTGTAGTTTGTACCTAGGTATGTACATTTAAGTACATGATTTAAATCTGTTTTCGGGACCTGGCCTGGCGGTTTAGGTTTGCTTAGACTTAGATTTAGACAGAGTACGTAATGTATAGCATTCTATGAATGCCTTTTTGATTGGGCGGATGTCATTTTAGATGTTGATTGGTGTGATTTTGATTTTTTGATGACGCCTCGTAAAGGACGAAAGAATTTAATGAAATGCTCAGGAGACTATCTGTAAGCTAAGTATAGAATAGTAGTGTTCTGTTTGTGAGAAATGTTTATAGTTTATTATGTAGTAGTATGAGTGTTAATGCCTAATGTGATGTGGTCGTAAAGGGATTGTCAGATGAGAGTTAAAGAGAAATAAAGTCAAATTATAGTCTTCGTCATCGATGGGGCAGACTCATAAATAAGTCAATCAGCTCGGTCCCTTTTATTTTTATTGTTGAAGAAGTGAAGTCATTAAGGTCTAGTTTACAATGCCGAGGCATTGTGTTACAATAGCTATGTGTAAGTTAGCAGATAACATTTAACGTTAACGTATGTTGTATTGTAGAGTGTAGGCCAGGCAGGAATTTTCTGGACAAAACATACAAGTAAATACGTACATACAACAATACAGAACTAAAAGAGAGTAGTTATTGTAGGTAATGTAATGTATTCTGCCTTGTTCCTTCTCTCTCTCTCTCTCTTGTGTTGAGTTAACGATAAGTTTAGTTAGAGTTTCTTTTCATTTGGTTTCATGCCGTGTCAGGGAGCGAGAGAAACAAACCAGGTTTACTACTATTATGGCACAGTAAATACTAACTACAGTTGTTATATTATGTATGGATTATTATTACCATTACCATAGCATAGCCTACTTACCACTCTCACTCACTATTACTATTACTACCAAGCAATGCCGAGTTGTTAGTAGTTAGGAGTTAGTGTTACTAGGATGGAATTCCATTCGGGCTGTTTAGAGTTTGACTTGACTTGACTTAACTCCAAAGAAATGGAATGACCACAATTTATTTTACGAGTTCTCCTTACTACAGCTACAGCAGGGTTGTTATGTTATGTTCCTCTATTGAAATTCTAACAACGCAGTTAAATACATTTGTCTTCTTGCCCTCTTAGGTTCTATTACAAGTAAATACATATCTTTGTAGGAATACTAATACCTTACTTCTGTTTTATTATGTTATGTTATGTTATCCTATACAAGAAGTAAGCAACTACTGCTAAAGTAACTTATTCTTTCCTTGTCTTAAATATTTATTGTATACAATATATTTGTACAATATTAAATCTCTTTTGCTCTTAACGGTTGAAAATAAATGGGCAATACCTAAATACCTACTAAATATTTGTACGCTGGAGTGTCTTCGATCTATACATATGTTATGTTACGCGATACACTGATCTATATATCTACAACAATGTTATAACTATTCTACATTACGATTATTTAGCAAACAGTCCTCAAATCAAAACAAGAAATTTGATGCGACATTGTTTCTCCAAGATTTCAAACATGTACTTAATAAAGATCTCTGATGTGATGTTGTTTGTGAATTATTGCATGCAGTTACAGTAGAGTATTAAATTAAAGATGCCAACTTGAAACTGTAAATAGTGAGTGTAAATACTTGATATATAGAGTAAGTATGTATCTAAATGTTCGCACTTGCATTTATCTGCACTGAAGTGAATTGAATTGAGCTTAGGAAATCGTGGTTCGGTTTGGAAAGGAGATTTTGGCAGCTTAGCAAAATTAAGTCTTAATATTGTTTGTAAGGCAGATTGAGGATGTGGATGATGTTTTGAAAATGGGAAATAACAGGGAAGCATGTTATCTTGTCCTGCTCTGTTCTGTTTTAAGTTTTAACTATGATGATGGCTTGGTTTTGGTTTGTTCGTGCTTTTGTGGGATGCATGATGCCAGACCATGGCAGGCAGGGAAAGAAAAAGAAACTTCAGATTTAAGGAAAACGGGAATAGAATAAGTGTAAGTAAGTGTCTATGGTTATTATAATAGAGTTAGTTGGGTTTGGTAAGCCAAATGCAATGGTGTGATTAACTTACTTGGGATGTGGTGTGGTAGTTTGCTAGTTATTTAAGAGTAGAAGTCAGAAGTAGATATTCCATGCTATGATATCTGTAACATTCGTACAGAGTATACTAGAGTGTGTGTAGCTTGGCTTGGCTTGATGTTTATGTGTATGTTTGGAAAATTTCCCCAAAACATGATGAATCGGTTTTGATGAGAGATGGGAATGTTGATAAAGTGGGTTGTTCTGCCTTATGTGTGTGAGTGAAGTCGTAGAAAAGAGGAGGTTGGCTTCAACTATATGTTTATAGAGCAGTTTAGTTCTCGTTTCGTCGTTAGCCGTTTATACACTTACTACTTATCGTTACTTATGTACATATACTGACTAACTACTGTTATATGTAATACTATGTAATGTTGGTTGGTAGGTATATGAGTAATATAGAAAGTATTTCAGTGGTGAGTAATAATATTAAGTAAGAATAGCATAGCATGAAGAGGAGAGGATGTAGGCTGGCGTTTGAGACCCGACCTCAAGGAAAATTTGTCTTGGCAAGATTGATTATGATGGGAAGAGAAAACTACTGTAAATTTAAATCTGTGTGATTTCACTCTTGGGCTCACTTATATATTTTCTAGTGTAGTGTAGGAGGCAGTTTGATTATTACCTAACATACATACTTTTTACCCAAAACCTGGAAAGTTCAAATCACTTCAGGTATT
>JAQFYC010005385.1:0-14543 GCA_034694165.1 Tomocerus mixtus
GAAAAACTTTTAGACTTTCTCCATTTAACCAAATGGAGAAAGTGGAGAAAATAGAAAGTAGGGGGCGGGGTTTTTGGGGAAAATCTGCTTTCAGGATACTTGGAAGAAATTTTTTTGAGGCCTGCTTGCAAAAGAACTTTTCCAATAATCCATGATATCCAATTTTTTGGAGGGAAATACGGCCAAATTTTTTATTCAAATATAATCCGTGAAAAATAATTTAACTGATGTTTTCCTAACGTGTAAATTGTTTGAAAAATAAAAACAACAATAATTAAAACATTATTTTGTTGGACGGCCCTTAATATATTAAATATGTTTTCATAAATTCCATTCTATCGTTAGGTTCTAGATTTTCCAAAGTTCACAGAGCGCATTAAATTTCTGGAACACATTTAGAATACTAAAAGTAAACTTTCCCACAAAATAATAGTGAGTGCAGTAGGCGCATTATTAAAACACGATCCTTTCACCTCGAACGTGACATTTTCTAATAATTTGGAGAAAGGGAGTCACACAGAGAATCTCGTAAAACAAAATAAACTTTTCTGAACAGCTGCTTTGATCCCCCATAATAAAATTGCATTTTACAACTCCTATATACTTTACTTGCTACATAGGTATAGGAATAGACTTACATTACTCTTTACCAATAAGCCAATAATATTCACAAGGAGCTTAACGCTTATAATAAATATGTTTATAAGTAGCTTTCTCAAAAGTTGCTCTTTATCTGTAGATGCTCCCCAATTTCCTATTGCTAATGAGCTTCTGAAAGAGAGACAAATCCACAATCCTATTTTAGTATCCAAAAAGTTGAGCAACTTGGAAATCCTTTTGTTTACTTTCTCCTTCATTTGTCTATAAAACTTTTGGAACAAAATATCAACGGATATAATAATACTTATGCGCATGGTAATTTGTTCAATATTCCTGATATATTTGCGAAATAGAGATAACTAAAACGAAGTAAGTCTGATTTATTGCTATCAGTGTTCATTCCTATTGGAAATTAAATAATGAAATACGAATTTGTCTTTAAGTGGCTGAGAAATCACTTGATAAGGATACTTTGTCTGTTGATACTTTGTCTGTCTGTCTGTCTATGGTCACTAATAACTTTTGACGTAAATACAGTGACACTGATTCTTGTGAGATTTGGTACACAGCCTATATGGCTATGGAACCAGGTTCAGTCCATTAATGGACAAAATCGGCCACACCCGCGAAGCTATGGCCACGCCCATCAATTTTTTAAAGATCATCATATGACAAGTGGGGTATCATTAGGAAGCTGATTACGTCAGAAATACATACATGAATCTCAATTTACCCCAGATATGGGGAAACGTGGTATTTCATAAAAAATCAGTGCTAAAAGGCTGTAATATTATAATTTAAATTATTGTCCTTAATGAAACTGGTACTTTAGTGACACTATTTAGCTCATAGTCACGTGGTTACATCCGTTTTGCAATGGTTTATTCTTGTTATTGCTTATACTTTCATCAGAATTCATATTGGTCATAATTTGGTAATATCAAGATTGCCTCTTTTCCTCGAACTGGAATTGTGATCCCACCAATCAAATAATTAGAGAGATGTTGTCTTTGCTGGCGGAGAAGGGAGTTTGTTTTGTGATCCATTTCCTTTTTGTTTAATCACGAGAGTTAACTTGTAAGGTGATATTGTTTACTGTTCCCTGAGTGCCGACGGCTAATAGAAAAGTACCTTTTCATTTGCGAATAGAAAAGTTTATTGGGAAATAGGAAAGTAGGATTTAAGCCGAGAAAAGCCATCGTTTCATTTCCCCAGATCACTTTCTCTGATCCTTCGTCTCCCGAAAACTGCAATCTACTCAACTTCAGCTCCCTTCCTCCACTATTCATTTTCTCTCATCCTTCTCTCTGCAAATATTATTATTAGTATTATGCAAAGCTAGAAAGCTACCCACCCATCTAAATACGTCTCCAAATAAGCTCAGAAATACCTGAAATCGAATACATTTACTTTGCACACCGTATTTCTTCATGAACAAACCGGGAAATAATTTAGTAAATATTGCACTTAAATATATACTAATTAATAATTCGTTGTACTCTAAATACAATTTAATCGTTTTTGTAAAATACAACAATAAGGTCTGTTCATTTATGCACATCTGCAGTATAAGCACTTTTTCAATAATTATGAATATAAAATTTATTCACAAATGAAATGACATACTTATTGCATAAATACAATAAGGTATAAAGAGTTATTAATTTCAGATTAATTTGTTTAATCATTCATATTTAAATGCCATAAAGCCCCGGTTAAATTCCTCATTCTTCTATTGGCCGCACCCTGTGAATATATGGCTCCCTCTGGTATAAAGCACTGTTAGATACTAAAAAAGGAGGCGGAAAATTTGAATTTACATGAAAATTTGAATTTCAGGAGATATTTCTAGACATATTTGCTTACTATCAAAATGGAAGTATTTTGGCGCTACTTTAAACCGCATCAAGGCAACAGCTTTGAGAAAGCATAAAAATCTAATATACGCCGCGGCTTGTAACCGAGAGAAAAGAGTAAATGAATTATAGGCAAAAAAAGTAGATCCTATTAATATAATTTTAATTTAGGTTTTCTGGTAGAACCCTAATACTATACTGAAATATTAACATATATTTGATACCAGTTTTTTACCTGGATGAATTTAATACAGAATATACGGCAAAATGTCTACTTAAATAATGCGCATTTGGTTGTTTGCCGTTTTATGCAGAAATGGATACAGAAATGAAAGCCAAACTCTGAACCATTCAAAAGTCTTTAGTGTATAGAATATAGAATGGAGACCTTGTTTGGTTTGTTGCAGCATTTCCGAGTTTCCGAGTCTAGTTTACTTAAAAGTGAAGTTTGTGGATTGATGTGATGTACGTAACTAATAGTAAATAGGATCGACAGGCCTTTTGCCCCAATTACTTCACAAACAAACAAGGCAGGGGAGATTGCTAGGATCCTAGGCTTAGGACCACCGAAGCGTGCATTGGGTTTAGGTTCAGGTTGGATATTTTACAGTTTGTTTGCTCAAGTTGAATGTGCGGTTGGTTAGTTAGTGATTGTGGTGAGTATTGAAGTGTTGTTGTTGTGTGGGAAGACTTACTATTAGAATCTCATGCCATCAATGCAGAGACCCCTCAAAAGAATCTTAGTACGTCAGAATTACAAAGAAATTTGTAAAGCATTAATGTGCCATAAAATACTTTAGAAATAAATAAATGGTTGTGTCAGTAAAATTATTAAATGCATAAAATATGCTAAGTAGGGAAATTAATAAATTAATCATATTAAAATTAATGTCGAGAATGAATATTGTAAGTAACTTTAAATGTTATTAAAATAAATTAATATAAGTATATCAGTAAATTAATTAAATGTGTGAATATATTATTGAATACGTTTGTCAGTGAAATAAGTGAATGTTACCTGAGTAAATTAATTGGTGAAGTATCAAAGTCCTTTACTGATATTTTATTTTAATTTAATGACGCATTAAACGCGAAAGCGTCTGAATCATTAATTTCGTTTATGTTTAGTAAAATATTTTCAAATGATATTTTTGACACCTGAAATCCACATTGCAAAAATATTAACCAAAATTGTTTTTAACGTTGGTTTACCAAGGTTTAACCGAAAGGGTCCTCCGAATGAGAATATGTTGTTTACAGTGCACGGTATCTGTGGCTTGGCTTTGGCTTGGCTGGTGTGTTTTGATAGGTTCGTATTTATTTCCGTACAGATGAAAGCTGGGCAATAAAGGGAAAGTAAGGGAAAGCCAACCTAAGGCAAGTAGCGTAACGGCTCAAGATGAGAATCCATGATTTCACTTTAATGTCAATAAGTCACTTTCTCTGCTCAGCTGAGCAATAGAGATGGATGAGTTTCTAACGATTACTTTAGACTTTAGCCTCCCTTTGGCCTTACTTATCAGCTACACAAATATTGATCTACATTCCCCTAATCTATATTTCATACACACTAAATTTCGAAAACTATTTATAGAGGAGCCGAACCACATAAATACGATCTTGCGAAATACATCAGCTTTCTCCGTTTCAGAATATCATTTCTTGAGGGTCTCAAGTATCGCTGCTTTCACTTTATCGCTTTATAGCACTTTCACCCTATTCAGTTACAAAATCGAATCGAAAATAAAACTAGGTAGCTTTACCTACGTGAATTTTCTACAAATTTTAAGATCTTATACTATACATAGCTACAATTTACGTAGTTAAGCTTTCACCACAATGGAAATATTAAGTATACTTGGGTTTACTTTATTAAATTGAGAAATAGACTATAATATTCAGATATATTGTACAGCACTACATTATGGTGAAAGTTTACAGTGTAAAATTATTAATATTCTCTGTAGGTACAGTATAATGCCAATAACATAAAATATGAACCTTCACTTGCAAGTTAGAATATAGAATTGAGAAATTCTCAAATGAAATATGGAAATGGAATGTATATTGTTGTGCAGGACGGAGAACAAAGAACATGGATATCATTGCGTCAGAAGATATTTGTTACTTACGAAAGAGATATCAAAGGAAAGCAAATATGTAAAGCCTAACGAGCTTTTCGTTTCAAATTCTGTTCCCTTAGTTCAGATAGAAGGGAGAAAGTGGATAGATAGGTATCTAAGAAATCCAATGGATACGTCCGAAGGCAATGCAATATGCAATGTTTCTATAATGCAATTTATCCATATGATAATACATATTCTGTATAGTTTAGTCCATCACACGTAAAATGATTCTGGTAGAAAGGAATTTCAAATAAATGAAGCGTCTGTTTGTTTTACATGTAAAAAGTTACTGAAAAAGCAAAAATGGATATCGAAATTCGAAATTCTCGTAAAAGGAAAACAATCGCTAGTAACACATTTTTCAATAGATTTTAGCCAGAGACGTTTATAGGGAATTTTTGACCCACTTAAGAATATTATGTAATATTTTTCCTATCCTGTGAATGTGTAGTTAATATAATTGAATAGCAAATAGGAAAGTGTATAAGGACTATTAAAAATGTACACAAAATTGTGGAACAATATAACACATTCATCTTAAGTCAAGTAGAGAACTCCTTTATCGGTTATTTAAGTCAGCTACATGTTAATGGATATAAGGAATTCTCAAAATGGAAGGATTTTTGCTACAATCCCCCAAGAATGCTGAATATGGGGAAAAGTACTTTCAAAAAGTAAGTGCATTATACACAGAAGCTTCAGAACTTGGCAGTTTGGCAGGAAATGCTTACATAACATCATACTTCAACTTATTACATTCCCTCTGTGGTAATTCAATAATAAAATGAAGTGTAGGTTGTAGGTAGCTGTCTCCTTTAGAGTTCACTGTTCTACTGTATTTCCAAATAGTCCTCCAACACCAAAGACCATGTAGCAATGTTAAGAACTGAAATTGAAGTACCAACATTCATGGACATATTGTAGTAGACACGTAATACTATCACAATTACCATGTCAAGTGGTTTACCTTTTCAAAGACATTCACTCAAATTGGGAATTTGGGAATGTCCATTCCATTCTACTGCTTGGATAGTTCATTCGGAATTTATTTTAACTTCAACAGAGCATGTTGCGTTATTTTATTGGCATTTCAATGAGGGAGGATATTCAATGATTCCCATTTCATTGGTTTCGAAATATGTATCAAATATCAATGGGCAGTGGTCATTAAGCTATTTTACAAAATAAATTAAGCAATGCATCAAAAGAAGATGAAACGTCCTCTGGTACTCTATTTAATACAGTACCTATAGATGAAATTCTAAACCTAAAATAGTTGTCAAATCATTACTTTTTCAGTTCAACACTCCTTCAAAATAGAATTCACTGTCCATTAATCATGTGGATGGCTTCACTAGCCAATAAAACAATTATCTGTTCAATTTAAGATGAATGTATTAAATTGTTCACAATTTTGTGTACCTTTTTAATATTCTTTATACACTTTCCTATTTATTATTCAATTACATTAACTACGAATTCAAAGAATACGCTAAAATCTAAATTGTTCTTAAATAATTGGTAAATTCCTTATAAACGTCTCTCAGATTAAAAATTAGTGACAAATATGTTCTTAGTATAGATTTTTTCCTTTTATGTATGAGAATTGCTTTCGTTTAGCTTCGTTGCAATAGAGAGGACAGAAAAGGGGGACATGTAAAATATCTACAATATTTCTGTCTGGAGAAATGCACATTTATTGTTAAGTGCATTGGTATTGCTTGGTATTGCTTGTGTACTCGTAAGTAAACTCGTAACAAACGATAAATCAGCCAATCTGTGACCTGGGAAATTGGGGATGCAAAAGACAAGAAAATAAACTGGGAATTATTTCACGTAAATGTGTTATTTCTCTGTACAAATACGAGCAAAGCAAATATTCGCTTCGCTCACGCTCTCCGGTACTTCAGACTCCAGACGACGGATTTTATTCCAATATCTCCCGGTTCCCATCGTAAGGGTCTGGACTCTAAACACCAAATCCGTAGACAAATTTAGGTCCAGGACAGGACCCAACGGAGTAACTTCTAATAATTCGCCTCCTTCCTTGACAGATTTTAGTCCCTCGCCTACCTATTGTATGTATAAACTAAGCACACTAGTTTATTAAGTTGTGAAACAACTTTATAGGAATGCTGTGTCTGTCTGTCTGTCAGTGCGATAACTGTCGAACGGTTCAACTTTTTAAAATTGTCTTCAGAATTTTGTAGCTATTATTCTAAGGATAAATGGGTTGAAACCTAAATCGGTCCACACAATATCAATTAACCAACGTGAAGAAAGCACAAAATTAATTTATTCGAAAATTGTGTGCATTCTGGTGTCAGAAGCATATTAGGAAATTAAATATTTCTTTGAGAAGTGTAGCATAAGTGGAAGACCCTTTGGGGCAATATGACGCACAGTTAAAAAACTGTTGTACACCCGGGGGCAATGTGGGACACTGTCTCAAATATACTCTATTCCACAGGTCAAGGTGAGACACGATCAGAGACCTACTTTTTCGCCTGCGGCGGTTTCGCACTTTGTTATATTCGTTTTACAATGGTTTATTACTCCATTCAAATGTGTATTTATTTTCTTTCTTGCTTAATTATTTATGTTGGTATTAGAGGTGGGATCAAATGGTAACCGGAGATTCTCTATATTGAGACGATTTTTTTTAATTTTCAAGATGGATCGAGGTTGAGATACAAATTATCGGGACGAAGCTCGAGCAAAATGCTTTCTCATTCCCTATTTTCAGATATGGAAAACAATTTCCATAGCCACGATTTCAGGTTGCCAATGTTTTGCGATGCCTGCTTATTGTGCATGACTTTAGGCTAGCAGGAAATTATCACACAAGATAACTAATTTCTAATACCATTTTAAATGATCAATTATATTTTATTGTGTTACTACATGCATTTATCATTTTTGAACCTAAATTAAGAAAATATATCGACATTGAGACAAAAAATATTTGAATAATTTTCAATTAAGTAAATTAAGTGATTAAAGTGAAATCTGTAGTCATCTTGGTCCCATCTCTAATATTAGGTAATTAATTATTTATGTGATATTCCAACCAGAATATAATAATGTATAATAGAAATGTGGATGGAGGAAGGCAATCTCAATAAATTCATAATTGCTAACACAAACGACTGGGTTGCACTGAACTCTATACAAAATAATATTTCTGTGTCAAGTCATAAATTAGGTGGGTGAAAGGGAACTACTGGAAATTGGAATACACACATTGTCATAAAACTTGCTAATTGCATCCACTCTGTCCGAATTAAAACTTCCGTTAAGTCTCGAGTGCACTGCTATGTGTTATACTTCAGTTCAGATCTGAATCTCAGTTGGCCTTACTGTGTTCACTGTGTGTTTGTGTGATGAGCTAGAAAACGTGTGATCCTGAATTGCGTTTCTGGAGTTGTCCTATTCCATTGTGCTAAGGTCAGAGTTCTCCTCTGGAGTTCTGTGTGGTTTACATACATGGGCATCGATCCTTCCTTTCTTCCTACACTACGCGATCGTACAGTTCATTCTTCGTATATCATTCCTATAAATATAGGAATTTGCTTATATGGAACCGATTTTAGATCCGAGAAGTAAAAATTTATTTAAAAGGCAAAAAAAGGAAAAATGACAGAATCATCACGAGAAACTAGGTTTCCCTAATTTTTAATCTGAGAGATGCTTTTAAGGAACTTTTGATCTATTTAGTAACAATTTCTAATATTTTAGCCTATCCTGTGAATGTGTAGTTAATATAATTGAATATCAAATAGGAATGTGTATGACTATTAAAAAGGTACACAAAATTGTGTAACAATATAATACAGACGTCTTTAGTCAAGTAGACAACTCTTTTATTGACTTTTTAAGCTATTTAAATGTTAATGGATATAAGGAATTCTTATATAGAAAGAGACTGACCAGTCCCTCAAGAGTCTTTTTTCGAAGAGTTCACTGTACAATATCTCTTGTTTTGTGTCATTGAAGAATGGAACATTGTGGTTCCCTTTCTGGCTTGGCTTGTTCTATAGGTAACGACTTTGATATGCATTCGATTTGTTTGTATAGGGATGCTAGGTTCCTATAGATTTGTAAGTAAAGGAGGAAGAATGATTGGTTTGGAAGGGAGGGAAGGAGATCCGATAATGCAGCGGGTATTATGAGGAATTTATGTGGTACTCTTCGACCCAGTGCAGCCATTAGCAAACCCAAAGCCCATAATGGCCCATTTCTATTGTCCCCCATTGTTCATGTCTAACTTTACTCATACACTTTCTCCTATATAAACCAGCAGACAAGTAACTGTCCATATTGGACACCGTTTATTAACAGTGGGGGAATTTATTATAATTAATGCACTTGTATAACTACCTAATTAAATTTACCGGGAATTATTTGAATAAAAAGGGTCCAGAGTACATACAACCCAATGACCATAAATGGCTACGTCAATTGCAGAAAGAGTTTTCAGTTTTGTGTAAAAGAAAAAGTTGACTTTGAAAAGAAAGTGAGCTTTCTTTGTGTTTTATTGGTGTCGCCGGGCCTGACCCGCTTTTCTTTTGCCAAACAGGCGTAGGCAGACAGACATTACACGCAGAGCAGAGCGAGTGAAAGCTACGAAGTGAAAGAAGGCAACAGCTAGTACATAGAAGTATGTACACATGACTCTTTTTTATTTCAGATTTACTTTCACCACTAGCCAAGCCACTTTATTTTCCTTTGCTCCTTTTAGATTAGTGGCTTTGCTTACTGTCGCCAATGCTGTCGTCAACATTTCTCTCAGGATCCATATTTCTTCAGCTACTACATAATAAAAATAGTCATGTCTTCTAAACTATAGGCAGCACATTCCTCCCCAGTCTATAACTATTTACTATCTATCCAGGAAAATCCCTCTGCAGTGAAAGGGGAAGGCCATCCCATAAGTAACTGGCTTGCCTATATTTGTTCCTTGTTAAGGAGGGGTTGCTGCTTAAAAATCCTGATTCCAGGAAAAAGAGAATTCCTAAAATACCTTTTCAATTTTTAAACTTGATACAAAAACCCGCCTTACGGGTTTTAGAAATTTCTTGTCAATTTTTTAATATTTTTCTCAAAGTATGGGAACCAGATTTTTTAGATTTTTAGTTTAAAAACACACTGCGCAGCCGCAGAAACTGTATAAGTTCTAATCTAATGCAAAATCCAAAATATTTTTTCGCGCAATATGTATATTCTCTTGTGAAAAGTGGACACCCCCCCCCTTAACATGCGTATAAAGTTTAGCTTTCGATATTATTGCTCATAATATAAACATTACGTCATTTTTATATAGGAAAATACCCGAATATGGATATAAAACACGAACTGCTGGTAGAATACCAATAAACCGAAACTCATCTTCACTGAATAATCTGACTCCTAACATATTTATTAGAGATACACACACATAGCACGATAATAGAGCAAGCACTTCATTTAATATCAGTACTACATAGTTAACTACTACATAATATTTTGATTCCAAATTGAGTTGAGTAGTTTATGTGGAGAAGGATCCATTAATACAAAAGTGAAGGTCGCCATAAAAAGCGGGAGGAGAACATAGGAGATTAATGGTTAATTACTCAAGCCCCGCTGAAGAGGTTGCTAAGTAGTGTGTAAGTCAAGTAAGAAATACAGTAGGTAAGAGAAAGCAGAGAGAAAGCTAGGAATTCCTATATTTACAACTTTCTCCGTGATCCTGAAAATCAATGAGCAAGTTCAATGAGCCAGAGTTCCTTGGAGGACTGGGAATGGGTAGAGTGAAAGTAGAAAGTACACGCAGAAATAATCCTGTGGATTTTCTCCCGTTTAAGCTACAAGTAAGTCATCCGTGGAGAAAACGAATGCCCGTGTAATGCTCCTTTGTTATAAATCATGTTAGAACTTCTAAGGCTTTCTCTTCCTCAAGGCTTTCTCCGAAGTATCGGGAAAAGTTGGCACCAGTACCAGGTTGCTTTAAAAATTGGGAAAGTTGTGTAGCTTAAGTTACGTTTCAAATTTGGGAAATGTCATAATTTTCCCATTTAACTAAATTAGAAAAAGTGGAGAAAGTATAAGTTATAACGGTAGCTACAAAGAGAAAGTTTCCCATTGCTTTTGAATTTTTTTCGATGCCTGGCCCGTTATTCATCACAATAGAATACACCAACAGGAAATTCAGTGCACTCACTTTTACCTGACCTCAATATTAGTAACCAGACTTGACTTGTTCGTTCCCACTTCGACTTTCTCCTATGAAAACTATTTTTTCAGTATATACTTAAGTATAAGTTTCTAAATAAATGGTCTTATATGTATCATTATAGCTGGCCGCATAAATGTGAAAGTCAAATATTTCAAGTGGAGAGGGAGTGGGCACATACAGTAGAAAGAGTGAAAGCAAAGAGAAATTCAATTCCCTTTCTCCAAACTCCAACTGCATTCCTTTATTTTACATCACTTCTGTTGTGCACAGTATTTGCTCAAACACTCTTGCTTGGCTTTCTCCTGGTTTGGCCTTCTTCTGGCTTGCATTGGATGGTTATTGTTGCATTGTGTAAAAGAGAAAGTGAAGTGAAAGAAATAAAAAGAAATGAGAGTGAGCTTGAGCTTGCTGCTTGGCGGTCGTCTACTGGAATGAGGACAGAGCCTTCAACTGGCAAACAGTTTAAACAAGGAGAAAGTTCTTGAGTCGATCCTATGTTGCTGCTGCTGCACAAGACGACATTGAGAGAAAGTCGGAAAGAGCATTCTGGCGTGGAAAAAGGAAACTTAGAAGAGAGTTGGGGAAAGTCAGTGAAAGAGTCTGTCCTTCTGTCCGCCGGCTCTTATGTATTTTGATATCATTTTCAATTTCACTTCCCCACGTAAATACTTTCACTCTCCACTTTTACTCCAGCCAGTGTATAGATACATAGAGTAAACAACAAAACTTTCACTACTTTCTCTACTACACTGCATTCAATATCTATTACAATAACAGTGGAAACTAAAACCACAATTTTATAATGTTACCTTGTAGTTAATTTTCATTTTATTATTGTAAAGTAATTACGAAAAACTTACTTAACTATTTTTATTGTAAAGATTAAAAAATGAATGCAACAAATAATTTTAACAAACATAAATGTTTAAGAACTTTTCTCTTGCTTTCACAAATTGCAGCTAATTCAAAAAATAAATGCTCGAAATGTTTTTCTAAGAATTTCCGACAACATAATTTTTTTTTAAAATGTTTGCCTTTTGGGGATTAGAATAATTATTCCTTTGTTGCAAGAGTCTGAATCTAAACCGTTAATGACAATAAGATGCAAATGAGATTATGGTGGCCAGAAAAACGTGACATTATTTCTATTGAAGCTCTTCATTACTGGATTCAATTTTGAAATGGAAAGAATAAAGGGAGCTCCGGTTTCCTTTTCTTTGTTCTTAACTTTCTCCCTCCACGGAGATCTTTATTTTATTCAAATTACTTTCTTTCTTCCTAGAACGAGTGAACGAGCGCTGTCCATTAGTTTGCTGGAGTCATTTCCCGTATTCAGACATTTTGCTTTGTTATTTGTCAACCAAATTCCCTTTTACAATAGAATGCATCACTATTTGCTTAGACATGGTCTAAGTAAATATTTTCTGATATGTGTACTTACTAAATAAGTGTGGGTATACAGTATAATATACATAGAGACAAAATATCCTTCTCAATGTCTGTCTATGTCTACCTATTTAGTTTAGTGGTAGTGATTCGCATGGAGTTGGAGAGTGAGAGAAAGGCGACACAAATGACGCAATTTACATTTAGTGTATTGCCCGATACTTTCACTCTATCCACTTTCCCTTCCACAAACATTAACGACACGGAAACAGAGCAGAACGGGAGTAAATTTACTAATTCAGAATTTTCATTGGTAGAACAGCTTTCTCCTGTGTGCATTTCTGTACAACGATACACACATACATTTACCTTGAATACATTCGTAAGGATAACGTATACAAAAAGGATTCATATATGTAGGGACTATTCATAAACTACGCGGGCGTATGAGAAAAATTATTTTTAATCCATAGAGCGCCAATTTTGTATTTTATATAGAAACGAAGTCGCCCTATATATATAGTGTGCTTAGTGCATAGGCCTATATTGCAGGCCTCAAAAAAAATTTCTTCCAAGAATCCTGAAAGCAGACTTTCACCAAAAATCCCGCCCCCTACTTTCTATTTTCTCCACTTTCTCCATTTGGTTAAATGGAGAAAGTCTAAAAGTTTTTCAATTTCCAAGCGTAGCCCCACCTCCATTCCAGATTTCCAAGAATCCTAGATGCCGGGATGCCAACTTTTTTTGAAGCCTGCTATACTGAGGGCCAATTACAGTCTTCCCAACGTTACTTGGAATTTAACATCATTAAAATAAAGGAAAAACTCAGTAGATTGTCTTTTCTTCTTAAAATGTCATTATATGGGCAGAATCTGACAATTATCCAATAAATGGAGCAATAAATCAATTATTGTTCAAAACAGAATGAATTTAAAAAAACGTATTTATTGAAATACTTAGCTTTTTAAGAATGAAATAAATAATTTAATTAATTTTGCTGCAATTTATTTTAACTACTGATAGACTCTTTAAATTCCAAAAATATCATAAATTCATCAAATAAATAAGTGGAATGGTCAATAAATTGAATCTTGGTTACATAATAGGTGAAAGCTCCATTTGGGATATTTGTAGTTCTATTTGTATTATTTCTTGCCTACATACGTACATGTAGGTGCATAAATAGTAAGTACTCCATGAATACCTATTTTATATAAAGTATATTTGTAAATCTACTTTCTTATATTCTCGAATAGCTGGTTGTTCTGTTGTGTATTGATATTTGTATAGAGAGAAAGCGTGTGGGCTAGAATGCCAAGTAAAGTAAGGAACACTTTCTTTCCATGATTTCCTCACTTTCTCTCTTCACATTCACATCATTTGTTGCTCTGCTGCTTTCTCTTACTCTTATTCTACCTCCTAAGTAAGAATTCAAGTCGTGAGGGCCGTTTTCCTGGCAGACAGCATCAAGCAAGCTATATCGGTAGTTGTAGGATTGCGCAATGCAATTGCATTACTCTTTTTACTGCATTGGATAACATAACCGTCCATCCATCCATCTAAGAACCTACAAACTCCTTACTTACTTAGACATGTAATGTTATGTAACTATGTACTACATTCCTAACTCACTTATTTGCTAGAGTAGACAATCTTGCACAACGGTTTAGCAAAAACAAGCCGTAGGAGACGAAGAAGAACTACATAGCGTATCTTGAAGCTAAATAAGTAAGACAGATCTGTTACAAATGAAGAGGTACAAGTACAAACTATATTATATAGAAGTAGGTACATATTCCACGTACAAGAACTCCAGTATAAAGAAATTCCTTATTTGGGAAGAATTTTAGAGATTCTGTTTGGTTTACACGTGGAAAAGTATCTGAAAACAAAAGTGGATGTAAGAAATTATCATAAAAGGAAAACATCGCTATCTAGAACAGATTTTTCACTAATATTTAGTTTGAGAGACACTTAAAGGGAATTTCCGACCTATTTAATAGTAATTTATATAATTTAAACCTCTCATGTGAATATGTAGTTAACATAAATGAATAGTAAATAGGAAAGTGTATAAGAACTATTAAAAAGGTGCACAAAATTGTGGAACAATATAATACAGACATCTTTAAGTCAAGTAGAAAACTTTTACTTTGATATTAGGAATTTTCCTATATGGAATGATTTTTGGATTAATCCCCCAAGAATCCTTATACGCGAGACTGAACTGTAGCCCCAGTATGTACCTATCGACAGGGTATATCTTGATGCAGGTATTTAGGAAAGAAGTCACGTCTGTGTATTTATGTGGACTGAACTGTACTAAAGATCACAGTCTGGAAATAAATAGTGAAATGT
>JAQFYC010005386.1:0-14540 GCA_034694165.1 Tomocerus mixtus
GGTGTTGATCCTACCTACCAAAAGGATACCAGCTGTACTTTAAGTATACTTTTTTCATTTATATAATTGGCAATCTAAATCTAGGTTAGTATTCCTTACTATATGTGAGTTTGGACCCGAGTCCGACCATCTTATGTTCTCATGTGGTCTGTCGAAGAATAAATACAATACAATAAATCCAACCACCACTCTTTTAGAATCATTTATCAGGGGCACAGCTCCAGAGTATTTCATTTTCACTGTCGCATTTACCCCTGCCTATCGTAATCTTCTAATTTGCTTCTAGAATTGCTACATTCATTTTAAATTTTTATAGCGCCTGTGCATACAAAATATTAATGATTAGCAAAAAAAACAACCACCTTCTATCTTGAGCTTTAATTTTGAGTAGCATTCCTTCTTCAATTGAAATGTTACCTACACTGCAAATGGCAGAAACATTATTGAAACACTATTAGAACATTAAGTTGTCGCTCAGGTGGAGCATTAATAAAATGATCCCAAAGTGCTCTAGTTGAAATAATGCTCCCATGCAAATAATGTTGCAAATAACCCTGCTTCCACCTTTAAAAAATCAACAAATAGAGTTGTTTATTTTGTTTTTGCAACTCTGAACTGTTCAAAATTGCAAATGCAAAATAAGAGTATTTAATTAACAAGTAATATTGTTATTTTGCATTTGCAATTTTGATAATCAAAATGAAAATATGTCAAAATAAATAACATCCACTTCCAATAACACGCGAAGTTTATGTTAAATTACTATTTCAATAAATATTAGTTGACCAATTAAAATTGAAGTTTCATTATAAGTCTTGCAACGAAATCCATAAATAAACAAACAACTAAAAGGGATTGTAAAATCGCGCCTTAGAAAATGGTCTCAAAATGCTCCCCTTGGAGCATTTTGGTAGTGGAGCATTATTTATGATTTTAGTTAGCCGTTGGAGCATTATTTTGGGAAAGTATTTTACTGTGGAGCATTATCGGATCTTTTCTACTATAATAATGTTCCCAAAGTGTACCAGTAATGCCATTTGCAGTGTACTTCTGTATTAATACAACATAATGGTGTCTGCTATGGTCACAATAGGGGTAGGAGTAGTATTTAAGGATAGCTATATACCTAAGCGTCCTTTATAAACCGTTAAAAAATGGAAAATATGAGATAATGGTTTAAGTAGATCGGCACCAAAATTAAATGGTGTAAATGACAACTCTCTTCGAATAATTGCAAGTATAACTGACCTATACTCGTAATACAGATAACAATCCGGCATAACATTTAGGTATACATTTAGGATTAATTTAGTACACGCAAATCCACTACAAATTAAAATATGAAGTTTGATTACCAGCCAGCTGTCAATGACTTTTATAATTTTTGGTGAAAAATGAGACTTTTTCAAATAAATACGAAATCCCATCAAGCGTCCAGTCGTCATCTGTCGTCACAAAGCTCAGTAGAAGGTTAAAGTTACAGCTATGCCTTGCCTGTGCCTTCCACAATGTGTTATCATTTATTTTGGTGGATGTCTTAGCCTCCTGAAGTAAAAACAAAAATAATATATTATTTAAGAAATATTCTCAAAGCCATGCAGAAGCAACAAATATTTTCCCATTTTTCAACTTCCGTGGGTATCACGGTTTCTGTATTTCCTACTTCAAAAGTTTGGACATCCGCGTGATCGGGAAAGTTCCCATGTGAACTGGAAAAGTAACGGTTAACATTACTTTCCCAGGACCTTACCACTTTTTGCGCTAAAAATGAACCATCCCAGGCGGTAAAATTGGGAAAGATCCCAGGTGGGATTATTCCCCCTGAAAATATGTTGTGTAATAAATGGAATAAAATTCTTAATAAATTCAAAATTACCAAATTCTCTTCACATTCATATCCTGGAGGTTTAGCTGATGTAATCATCTTCCTTATTAACATATTGAGACCTTCCGAAAATCAGGAATACTGGAATAATGACGCCGTGTGTTACCTCCATAAATCTATCCACCATAAATGGACGAATAATTAATTAGTGCACTGTGTATGTGATTTGTGATGTTAAGTCACGCCTTGTAATATTAAATTTAGTCAATACACCAAATATAAATATTAAAAGATGAGTCCGACTTACCATCTCTGTTTGGTTCGTTTGGTGACTATTGTAATAATGATTAGAAAGATTGATTCCTCTTTCTAATTAAACTAAATTATATACATTTAGATTAATTAAATTAAAATGCAGAAAATAAATGGAAAATAATAAGCTATGCTATAGCCGATTAGTTAACACTATAGAGTGCGAGTGGCCCGAGCAGGCCTTCAAGAGCTACTAAAAAGCTTCTATTAATTTTAATGAGGCAGATGACCTCTCGCTCTATTTACAGCCCACAAAGTTATAGTCCGCGATGTGGGAACGAAAACTGAGCGAAGCTCAGCTTTATTGAATCTTTTGGAATGAAATCTCTTGAGCTGCAAATATAGTCCCCGTATTATAATAAAGGGCCTGCAGTGCAGTCGCACTCCATCCAAGTGTTCTAAAATTGGAACTCGTAGGGAGGAAACGTAGTTTGTTTAGCAACCACAAATTTCCGGCACTTGTCTACATAAATCGATAATACTTCAGAGAATATTAACTGACACTGACACAGTTCTTATCATATGAAGTATTACTTGAGGCAAATATTTTTTCCACGGTACTTACTGCAGTATATTAAATTAAAATAGAATATTTAGAAATGTCAAAAATACGATTAATTATTGCTGTGGGTAAATTACTGTTCCCTGACTCACACGAGGTACGCAAAATAAATGGAGAACAGAAATCGTCATCTTTGATTATTATGACAATTAACACAATTTATTTAATTCTTCTCATTGAATTCAATTTTTCTAACTTTTCAGGAAATTTTTCCAGAAAAATTTTAGAAATTGATGGCAAAAAAGAAATTAAAAAAAAAGGGTCACACATTAAATGTAATGAGAAGTGACGAAATCCCTGAAATAGTATAATTGTAATAGTCAACTATACGATCATATTTGACAGATTGAAATGTGCCAATTTGGACTCCAAATGGCCGAACGGACGTCAACATTTTCCTTTGCCACAGTTTTCTGTGCTTATGCGCACAGGAGCTAGCTTTTTTAATTGAATTCAGTGCCTGTGAAGAATTTTTCCAGCAGGTGGCAAATCCCCCTAATCCCATTGTTAGCATGAAAAATGTTCCAAGAAAGGCCACTGGGAATTTATAGTAAGAGTGGAAGTCAACGTGACCATAAAGATGAATGGAGCCAAACGCAGTCATCATAAGGACAAATGTTCCAAAGGCAATTGCAGTTGTCCACAATGAAGTTGAGTAACTTTCGTTAAATCCAATGTTAAGAATCCTCATTTTTTGGTACATCGAGATATTTTCTTCAAAACTATCTCCGCTGAATCTGTATATGTATTATATGAATAGTTTATTTTTATAAGCTTGATCGTACCTTTAATTAACATCTTAATTATTGTGATCTAATTAATTTAGTGTCAATAGTAAAATTTAAAACCTAATTTGATCCATCCAGAAAGAATTACGAATAGGGTAGACGACATTGTACAACATAAATAAATAGGCTGCATTCGCTCCAATTATCAAAGAGTGTGCCATTTCAATTCGAATGACAAAAATCCAAATGCTCCCAGCTGGAAAAAAACTTTCGATCCAAAACAATTTTCTTTTGTGAGAAAATACGATAGTGAGTACGATGAATATGCTTCGTATTGAAAAAATTGGGATAAACCACTTGGAAAATTTCGCTTCCAAATTAAAGTGGTTGAATTTGGCGACAAATGTTGATTTTCCTACATGTAAAAATAATGGTTTAATTTACTGATGGACAGAACGACAGACAAATTATGTATTCCTATAAGGTTTATCAACAAATTAAGGGTAGCCACCAGAGGAAGCAAGTACATGTGTTTTCCTTCTCCATAATATTATGGAGAAGAACTCTTTTAAAATTCATATTCATATTAATATTAAGCTTAGCTATGCAGGGAAGGAGATGTGATTTTTTTTTGTAAATTTCTAACTTTAAGATGTCCAAAATCATTTTTTTGAAAAAAAAATCAGAAATATTTTTGCGGGAAAACGTTGGATTTGTTTTATGACTCAATTAAAAGTGAATTCAAATCGGGGAATCATGTGTTCGATCAGAATCTTGAAGACATCTCCAGAAAAAATTAAAAAAGAATTATTTAGAAATCCTAAATTTTAAATTTTGTGTAAGAGTTTACATGGGCGCGCTAGTTAGCTCCTCGCGAATGTACTTCCACTGGAGGCTACCCTTAATAAACGACAAATTCCATTTTTCTTATACCATTTTCGTATCTCCATTCTTTTGAGCTCAAGCAGTTCAATACAGAGGTCATTTCTTCCCCATTGACAATAGCATTCAGCATGCTCACAGCAGCAATACAATGGAACAGCATGACCAGAGAAATTTGTACAACGTCATTGGCCATCGATCCATCTCCATTGCTCATATTAATGATGGATTTCACTAATCCGGGGAACATGAGACAGAAAAATGCAGAATTCGCCAGAGCCACAAATGTCAAACTGTTGTGTTTTTCAATGATGTATCTTCCAGTAGAATTATTCCAGCGGAATGGCATACCTCCACAGAAGTAGGATGCATTGAAATAAAATCCCATCCATTGAAAATACTTTTTCTTTAATGTTTGATTTCCATATCTTGATTTATTTGCACTTACATTCAGATTATTTTCAATTATTGCAAAAGGTGGGTTATAAAATGGTTGAGGCATTTTCTAAAAATGTCAAAATTCAGTGGAATTAATTTTTGCTGGGACAATTTAATTTTCTTAGATTTCTAATCTGATTTTAAAAACAAAAATGCTTACCTTAGCAGCCGCTCGGACTTACTATTATCATAAATGCACAGAGGAAAGAATTTAAGGTATAATTGATGTTTAAATACCAACAGTATAATAATATAATTTCATTAATTATGATTCACAAGCTATGTAATGCCTCATTTATGTTTTTGTGGGTATTTCATTAAGCATAATTGAACACCTATTAAAATAATTACTGAGGCTAAACTTACGAGCAACGCATAATTATTTGTCAAACGATAATACAAGTTTAAATACCCATAATAGGGTTTTATAATTTTATTTGAAAACCTCCTATGTATTATAGATACCTATTTAAATTCTGATATTCTGCTAAATGGATAGGTTTTGGTTAACTTGGGACAAATACTGATATTATCGAATGGGAATGTCTCCTACTATTAAATTATTCACTATTATGGCTTAGCATGGTGTGCGGGTGTGCGACGTAAATAATATTTGCATACAACGTCGTCTAATTTCTAATTTCTAAAGTGTAAATCCCACACTTTGCAATTATATTACTCAACCTTCAGCGAAACTATTTAATTTCAATTTAAACTATAATTGTTTTCGAAACATATAATTATATTTAGTTACATAAGGTTGAAACTGCATGAGGTAACAGTCGCTGTAGGTAAATATGCAAAGAACTGAAAGCAATAATTAAATCTCACCAGGACATGTCTTTCCTCCATTATGTAAATTACACGTAAAATGTTGTCCTATGTAATAAACTGGATACTAACCATTATAAATGACCAGCGAAGGTATTTTGAGTCGAATCTCACAGCGCCCCACATAATACAGTCCGTTTTTGGTCAAATATTACATTGCCCTAATTAGTTGGGGCATTGTGAGAAAGTAAAATTTATCCTTGCATGGAAATTCGTTAACACAATTCTAAAAAGTTGAACGGTTTAAAAGTTGCAAAATATATAAAAATATAAGCTGTACCCCCTGTACCCCTTGGGGTAGTTCGATTGACCCTGTTTTCATACCTCTGAGAGCTATGATATCATTGAGCATTTATGCCAAGTTTGGTTGAAATCCGTCCAATACTTTAAGCGTTATTTTGCATACGGACAGACGGACGGACACACTGTACGAATCCATAATATCCAGCTTCGCTGGTAATAGCATGTATTTGACATTGAGGAAAGACAGACAGATGCAGAATTATAAAACTAAATGAGACACTTTTACTTGTGAGGATTGACCCAGATGAATTTGTGTTTGTGTAGTAAAGTGAGAATTGCTCATGTAGGCTACTGTAGACTACAGAGGGTGATTTATTGACTGTTTTTCAAATATTTTGTGTCCATTGGATTAATCCGAATAAAGTCCCACAGAAACACAAGAGATAAATAAATGTTCTGACAAATAATACATTTTCTTATAAAATTGTTGCTAAGTTATGATTTATAGGGACGTTTTGTCTGTCTGTCCACTTGTGTGTTTTAACAATGAATGGGATGGGATGTTAATATATTAGTACTATAAGTTATAATGTGCTTTTATATGCAAAGTGAACAATTTAGTTGATAATCACCTTGAAATACATATTTTCACATATTTTTTATTCAATAAATATATTAGACAAGAGAAACTTAAAATGATTCAATTATTACTACCAATTGCTCCATAGTAATAAAAGTAATTCCTTTTTACACATTTATTAGAAATAATGTTATGAAATTATTATCTTCTTAATATGATAGTTGTAGGATAATAAGTATGCGATAGTAAGCTTTACGATACCTAAGTTTAGTAAGTTATATATAATTACACTTTATTCTAACTCAAGCATCGTCATTAGTCTAATTACGAAATTTATTTTTATGACATTGAATATTTACCACAAATATAATTTATTAATTGAAAGTTTTGTATAAATGGATATATGTACTTATATGAAAAAATGATAATTTGAATCAATTGCAATTACGGTACACAATTTTGCACTAACTGTACTTTTTTAAATTAATAGGTGGTGTAATGGCTGCCTACATTTCAATGGGAATTTCGGCTGCTAATCTACTATCTGCCTCATTTATGAGTGCTCCTGCAGCATTGGCTGATTTATCCCGAAACAAAAGTTTCGAAAACAACGTCAGACCAAATTTACAAAAGAAAATCCAAATTCTATTAAAATATTCATTCATGTTACTATATATAAAAATGTTACTGTATATTCAAGTGTGTAGTTCGTCATTGACTTTATCTTTGATAAACTAGAACGAAAGAAAACATTTTAGATGCTTCTTCTGCAGCTTCCCAAGCAGTTTATCTGGTGGCTAATATTTTGATAGTCTTATGGACATTACTGCATTTTTGTCATCCCTGGACGCTTATAATAAGATATATTAAAGCTTACTTGAATTAAATGCCCCATAATATAATTTAATAGCACCCTAAACTAAAATGCATAAAATATTTACCTTTCATTTGTGTTAAATAACTATTTTCACACAGTTTACCACAATGTGTGTTTGTATTTCCTATTATTCTTTTAGGCATGTGAAAATAATAAATATTGCATGTTTTTGTCTTCACGTTAATACTGCAGACACGAGTGTGAAAACAGTATTTCTCTATTATAATAATAAACTCTCGATCCATAGCTTTCTTAAATGTATCATAATTAATTAAAATACGGAGAAAGTTCTGCGGGAAGTTAAGGATGACAATCTGAATACTTTTTTGGTAGAAGCTGAATCTCGTATGTCGTATAGAAACCTAGAATGAAAATACATTTAAAATAATTATAAGATATGAGAAGAATGAGCTACTAAGAGGAACAGTTTCTCATTTTGTAAATAAATAAATAATTAACAGGCACACAATCGACGTGAAATATTAATTAGACTATTAAAATAATAAAATTTACCCACATTGAAAATTTGGTTAGGCTGCAGTATTCTGAATTATATTCTGATCCATGCAAATTATGTTGTCATCCTAATACACAATCGGCATCGAAATGTTGCCAGATTTTTTCCACCGACCTGGTGAAATATTTAAAAGGTTATTTAATTACAAAAAATAAAATAAATTAGCTACAGCACCTTGGAGAATTATGGAATATTTTATTTCGTTATTAAGATATACTTAAGAATACGAAATAGAGGACTTTGAGAATTTAATTGCACTTACCTCGACGAATGTCATCCTAATTCCCGTTGTTTTGATGGCCATTAGTGCCCCACTTCTAAAAGACATTGAATTTTGAAATGAGAAAGAATTGTAATTGAAATGTAGCAAAATTATGCTACTGACAGAATAATTTGCAGTTAACAAGTTAAAGCCACGTCGATTACAGAATCACAGTCCACGTCATTGCCAATGGGAATGGCTCTTCACGTTTTGGTTCTAGAATTTTCAACAGAAACGTATTCCAGGTACTTCCGCGTTATATTCCACATGACTACAACCATGCTGCCTTCAAGTCCATTAAAATTCATTTTACATTCAACTTATCGCTATGATAAAAATTAAACTATGCACCAGGTTTGCTGCATTAATTAATTATCTATGATTTTCAAAGATGGAGCCTCCTTAAATGATTTCATTTTAGTGCTTAATGATGAAACAATGCTGGGAAGAAAATTATATTTATTTGTGTACCAATATGTAAATGTGTATGGTTAAATTAATTATAAAAGGAGTGAATATTTAAAAACAAACATTTTATAATATATTTATGTACAAAAATAGAATGGCAATTTCCATTTTACTTTACGTTACCAAAAAGTAACAAATTACAAATTTAGTTGTATTTATTCTAAAAAATCCCTGATACACACAAATCCTTTGACTAACTGACGTACATAGATAATAGGATGCAGCTATTATTTTAAATGACCTGTATAAGAATTTTTGTAATAATAAGAACTAATACTATTTACTAATTACAGATGATTTTATTTGGGAATGCATACCCCTATTACCATATTAGATGTACTTATCATTGTTTATTATATTATTATATAATCTAAAATGTATTCATAAGTACAATTATTTTACACACATTCGTAAAAAAGGGAAAGACGCACAAAATTTTTATTTTTATTTTAGCAGTGTGATAATATTTTCTATCCCAAATGATAAATATAGATATATGGTAGCTAATTTAAACAATTCTTGTGGTAATCCCATTTATACTTAAGTAAATTATTAGCTAATTGTATCCTATTCATACATGGTACACTATACCTATATCTATATAGTAACCAATTTTGTAAATTAGTACAATGAGGCATAAACAATTTATTTTTAAGATTTCGCTGTGGTTATCTACTTTTCGTTGTGTTAGTGGACAAATAATAACACTTTGACATTGAGAAGCAAAATTCTAAAGAACACAATAGCTGAATATACAACGTTAATGGCATTTTGTGGTGGGGAATTGAGAATCTCCATCACGTATCTTCTTACACTGTGTATTATTTCTCCTATTACTTACAATTTAATTATTATTTAGAGAAGTCAAGGTCAATCAACAGATTCCATTAATAAAAATTAATTTCAGTGTATACACCCCACAGTTTACCATAACCTATATGGGATTCCTATTCGCATATTATATGCAGAAATACATACAATTACATTAGAATAGTATTTTTTCTGTATTCGGGAAATTGTCCTTAATGGGATTAGTTAACTGTATTTAACCACGGCATCGTGTGAACGATTTTCTTTCAGTATTTTTTTTGATTTAGTTGATATTGATAACCCCGTTGTACCATACTGAGGTACCTGTCATATTATAATTTAGTAAATAATATAATAATAGAATCTTAATACATTTTGTGGTGAAAGGTCAACGGATTTTGAAATTGGGTTTTAGCAAAATGGAGTACGATCTCATTCAAGGCACAATGGACTAGGTAGCCATTTTTTTCCGACCGTCGGAAAAAAATATTTCGTGAATTAGTGTCCTTTGACGATTTTTTATTTTGTGGGTGGTGGTTTGATAGATTGATGTCCCCTGAAAGATAGGACAAAAATGTAGAAAGTGTTAACAGTTCTATTTTTAATGTAACTGTGATATAATTAATGAAAATATTAATTATATCAATGAAAAGACTTACCCATTTTCAAAATTCGAGGTAAGCTTAAATCGCAAAAACTTTTTATGATGATGAGAGAATTCTTTGTCACGTTATTCTTCCATTACTGACTAGTTGTAACATTTACAAAGGTGAATTTCTGAAAAAATATTTAGGAAATGAACCTTTAAATGTGATTAATATGCTGTATATTGGAATTTTGTAGTCTTATTTTATTTATTTTAAAACTAATTTTATAAGTCGCTTCCTACCTCCCGTTGGACATGATGCTAACAAGTCCAACCTGCTCGCCCATGGCGTTGAGTGAATATGCGACTCAAATTCTTATTCTTCCACAGTCAGTTCCAGGGTTTTGGAATATTCCGGCATGTTTGGTAAAACTGGAAAAAATTGGATAAATTATAATTATTATTTTAAGTATAACTTGCGACTCTTACACTCTTAATGCCATGAATTTCAAATAGCATTCTTAATACATCCGTGTCCCTCGTAATATATTTACAACTATGTCTTGTAATTCGTGTGGATTGTCATTAAGCTATATTATTCTATTACACTTACAAATTACTTACGTTGGAAAATTACGGTTTTCGCAGTCATGTGGTATTAAAAGATATATTATTTCATAGTTAGTTTACATTTTAATAGAGTATTTTAATACATTTAATATATTTTAATATATTTATTTATGTCATTTGCGTTTCTGTTTTTTCCAAACCTTGATACTGCTGTATTGGCCCCGTATTCAAGTCCAAGTCAATTCTGCTCCAGCAACATGACGAATTTATTCTGCCTGACAACTTTATTCCGCGTGTCATCCAGCCATGCTGCGTTCAAATGCATAAAAAATATTTCAATTTTTAAACGTACAAGGCGGGAAGAATAAAAGTTTTGGAGAATGACTTCACTTCTTTATTCATTTTTGGTGTTGAAAGATGGAGACTCTGTCAATACCTGCTGAAGCTGATTAATGCATTTTTATTGAGATAAAGATTTATGTTGATTAAAAACAGGTTTTAATAATTGGAGAGACGGCAGTTTAAATTATAAATTAAATCCTATATTTTATAATGAACGAAATAATCCGGACTATCGTATTATATGCCCATAAATAAAAGTAGCAATACATAATGCATAATATTCGTATATTGTATTTTGAATGAAATAAAAACATTTATATATTTATTTATTTGGTTGAATACCGTTCACCAAACATGCACTCATAAACATTAAAATACATTTTAATTTCGAATCTGTGCTATGTTTTAGGCTTAGAAAGGAAAAATTATTATTATTTAGATTAATTGACATACTCCACGAATTTTTGATTTACATTTATTGTACATTTTAATTAATTACTCTGTTTCATTACAATTATAGCAGTGTAGGTATATTATAACAATTTAAATGTAGTTAAATTACTGAATTGTTAGAATTCTTAAATTATAGAACTTGCATCCACATTATTAAATTTGCTAATACAATAAATTGTATTTTGTGATCATCACATTTAAAACGAAACGATGATCGACATTATGTCACTTAAGAAGACGGAAAACGCTTCTCATAGCACATACAGTTTATTATGCACTTAACAAAATTATGAATGCTTAGCAGTAGAAAACTTAAAAACCAAAAATTGTATAAACATTTAGGAAAACATTGAGAGAGAATCATCATTATTACAATATCTGGTACAAAAATTTCATATCATTTTTACTCTATCATATTCTAAGTTAAAAATAATTGAATATACACTTGCATTTCACCAACAAGACATTAAGATAACAATGATACAACCAGTAAAACATCAACAGAATGCATAACAAGGTTTTGAAGGCATTGTATTATATTACACATGCTGAATCAACGCCAATTCCTTTGAGCTAAATTGTTTGGGAAAACTTTGTACCTCCAAATTTTCCTAAATAATAATTTTAATTAATAATTATATTATTTACAATATTCATTTTTCATTTTTTTATACAAATAGTATATTATTCTATAATAGGGATAAATATATACACACATAAATTATAAACTAAGCAAATGTTAATCAGTTGTAATAAATACTAATTACTAAGTAGTAACAAAATCTAGGCCGGTAGATATTACACTAAGATTTTCAGAATCATTTCCCCTCTGAGAAAAAAATTGTTTTACGCTATGTATTAATACCTCATTAAAATAATTGATTATTAAGGTATTATGCACCGTATGGACAGTCTTCCAGCGAATATACTATTTCCTTTGTTACAAAATTAAAACAATGCATTTTAATTATAAATATCTATTTCACTGTCTTTTATGTACACTGAAAATTCTTTTAATTTGATAGTTTGTAAAAGAGCTAACAACACTCATCTACATACATTAAATACTCATTTAAATTATCATTACTATAAGGTAGAAAATAAACCCTCGCCGTTCATATGTCATATTATGTTGGTATAAACATGTATAGTTACAAAAATTTCAGCTATGATTTCATTTTCGAAAAGGGTAGAAAATAATAAATAAAATACGACAGTAAAGTCGTTTGAGAAAAATTATGTTTCCGTTATATTATAATTTTATACGGGCAAACATTGAAAGAAAAGTAAATTTTTTTAAAAGGAGCGTAATAAATCTAAATACCAAACATGAATTATATCACATAAAAATTCTTATTATACAATAAAAAAACCTGGAAAAATGACTCTAAATGTTGTATCTTTAAAATACCTAGTATAAGTTCATTGATGGATTTCGGAACAGAAATTTTGCATTAGAAATTTAATCGATTTACAAAAAGTGTGTCCAGGTAAATTTGAGCAAAGGCGTAAGAATAGTTTTCGTTTTTCATCAGTAGAAGTAAATTCAGTAAGCGTGCAACCCAAATCATCATCAAATTGAGGATTAAAGTCCCCTGATCTGGAAGAGAGAAGTATTAGTATTAATCATTATTAGTCACGTGATTATTAAGAAAAACCACACATATTCATTTATTTTTGCCTACAAGAAAATTAAAAGCATAATTTGTATGCGATAATCCGTTTAGAAAAAATGCAATAATAAAAACTATGGAATCGTTCGACGGATGTAATAATGAGAAACAAAAATGAACAAGTTTTAATCGCAATTACCTGTATTTCAACCAATATGGTCAACTTTCTTTGTCGTTAGACATTTTTTCCATCCTCCTCCCTTTTTTGTTCAACATAGATTTAAAAACCATTTTAGAAATGAATTTGTGAAGTAATTAGTAAACCTTTTCAAAACAATTGTTAGATCCTTCTCGGATGATACACCAATTTTATATTTTGTAACTCCCCAGGACCAATCTCTCCGTATCGTTCGATGGCAAAGTGAAAATGACATAATTATTAGAAGTTTAGCTAAGACAATGTTACTATACTTCCACGTCACCGCAGTCAGAAATCGATTGCATCCTCCTCGATGGTTTCAACTAAAAATAGCGAAGCCACGTCACAATAATCATAAATGGTTGCTATACTTCTAGACGATTCCTTTAGTGGATTTTTTCCAGAGGCTTCCGTGTCTTATTCCTCATGCCTGCAACCACGCCGTGTTCAAAACCATAAAAGCCATTTCCCCATTTTGCTAATGTACTAGCTACCACCCTATGTATATATCTACAATTACAAAGATAGTGAATACGTTCGTAGCTCTACCTCTTTGTGCTGTTCATAGGGGGAGACTCTTTAATGATTTAAATTTTGTATTTGCTTGATTACCATATTAATAATCGGAGGAAATTTGATTGTATTGTGTGTAGAAAAACATTATGAAATAGCAATTTATTTTATCTTTTTGCATTCTGAAAATTGAAGACAAATAATTCTACTAAGACGCTATGTGGAAACAATATCTAAAATAAACCAACAGTTTCCCCATATTACTTGAATTTCGATGTATACTTGTCTTAAAAATAAATTATTACATATATGATACCTCTATGGTATAAGCTAAAATACTTATAATGTGGTAATTAACAGAACAACTAACTCGAATTGTTTAAATTCTGTTAATATGTTTTATTAATATGTAAAAGTACACAATATCTTCTCTTCAAATACAAATGTATGTACTATGCGTAACCATATTTAAAACAAATATTACATATCATTATAAGCTACATAAGGGTACAGTAAAAGTATTTCTCATTAATCACCACAAACACCAAACTCCTTACAATTAAATTAATATTACCTAGGGGGTCAGCCACCATGTGACACCCAATATATATTTATAGCTATTCATCGATAAATTTAATTACAAATTAGAAAGAATTATTTAATAAATGTCGTCGAGCTGTAGTTGCCCGCATGTAGTACGTAAAGTTTACCATTTTAGAAATTATTCAATTTTTGAAAAGTTAAAAAACAGAAATCTAAATTGGAACGAAAATTAAATTTGTTTGCATTTATTCCATTAAAAATTTCAAAAGGTTTAATGATGACTGGGGGAGACACACTGGCGGATCCAGGGGGGGTTCAAACCCCCCCTTCCTGGGACTACCTAACTTACACTAGATAAGTTGGCATTCAATGAGAAACTAAATAAT
>JAQFYC010005387.1:0-14538 GCA_034694165.1 Tomocerus mixtus
TGCAAGTAAATATTTCGTAGTGGTTACACTACACTTAAGTAAGGATTACGAACGGTGACTGCGACTTCTTCCAGTTCTTGTCATGTTTTTGTTTGTGAATATTCTATCCCCTTATCTTTCGGTTGATTCCCTTTTACCTTGAATTGATATATAGGTACTAATAAACTAGCCGATGAAAGTATATGCGACTGACTAAGTACAAGTACACAAAGATTACTACTGTGATGTATGTGTATTTAATTTATCTTTAACTTTATTTTGTGTGTATATCTCTAAACCTGTCAGTACTAAGTACACTACTGTAGAAACTAAATCTATGGAGTACACATTTTTAATACTAATTATAATTATCAATGCGTAGATATGTTTGTATAAAAGTTAAGTACTTATTTTACGTGCCGGTCTCTCCCATGGTACATGGTAGTACTAAGGAACTATGTAATACTGGAACTGGACAGCATGGCATGGAAAATGCCACGATTTTTAATCGGTGTACCTAATACGATTGATTTTAATGTTACATCGATAGTTTTGGCTTCTCTACACAAAATAACAATAGACCATGCATAGCCTTAATAAGTTCTAAATTGTTAAGTGCTATAGGTACATAACCGGTGCGCTGCTACTTATAAGTGCCTACTTGAACATGTAATACTTATTCAGTATCCCATCTCATACAGACAATAACAGACACATTATTTACTTACAAATGCCTGAGGTTCATAATTGTATATACCATACATACACAACAATACATTCCTATTTATAATAATAAATACGAGTATAAGTTTCTGATAAGCAAAATAAGCACACACGGATGAATGCAATCACATAATGGAGAACAAATTAAGGATAACCTAATAATCACAAAAATAAGCGTGATAACCTCATACTCATGAAGTGACACATACAGAATGCAGAGAATACAGACAGCTCGTAAGTCCAATCCGCCCATTGAGGATACTTTCCAGACACAGTCTCAAGCAGATTACAATGTTTAATTAACAAAATTGCGTCCCACAGTCACAGTGTTACCGTGCAAAGTGATGAGGTTCTTAAATTAAACGAGGTCTGCTATTTACTTGTTAGTATGAAAATACCAAATGAAGGCCAGAACCAGTAAACAGAGTTAGGGCATCTTAGGCATACCTAAAGGTCAAGCACTATGTCAATGCGTATTTATACTGATACATAATAATATTATGAAGCTTCATTTGATCTAGGTATTATTCCTTAGATGAACATAAAGATAAACATTCATTAATTTCTAAAACCTTGAATATATTATAATACAAATGCTATCCGAAGGTAATTTTATTTTGATTGTTCATAATATAAATAGTTTTTTTGATTTAACATAATATTTAGTGTTCCACTTTCTGCATTAAAATGAATTTTGAGAGTTAAATGGTAAAAACCAATTAAAATTAGGTAGAATTCCTTAGAACATGTTGTGCCGTCGTTGTTGTGGGCTGAGATCTAGGAAGTCAATAAAAGATCAAACCTGATATTTGACAGCACTTTGTTTGCCCTCTGCCCTGTCAGTCACATCAAATCTCTATGATGCATACTACCTAATACGTAAGGTAAATTACGCCTCAGAGTACAGCGGAAGATATGCATCATACAACTTCTTGACCTACAAAATCATTAATTCCATTATGGTCAATTCAATAATATATATTTTCGTATTATGAAGAAATGGATTTAACCGTAGTTATTATTGGTTATAGATATTTCCGCTCTAAATACCTATTAGTTTTCTTTAGTATCAACCGTATCAACATGAATAAATGTAATTACATGTAATGTACCCTACAATAACATACCCTGTGATATAAATGGTGCATATTATCCAAATGAGCTCTTTTGTACACGAGATCTAGACCTACTGACTCAAATCGTTTCCTTAGACGAGAATCTCTCACAATCTTGTGTTGGAATTTTTTACTCAAGTCAAGAAATCTTCTGCAAACACAATAATATGCAGAAATATTAAAACTTTTGTCTGAGAGAATTATGCACAATTTGTTTAATAATTATAAATATTTAAAGCACCACACTACCCAGATGCCTACTGGGCACCCTGCTAAGAAAAACTTACTCAACTTACTCTGTTATGTAAAACAGCTCATCTTTCATCATTAACACCAAAGCTTTTAACTTCTTCCTGCGTTCAATTAAATAATTGAGAGGAGCTGAAAAATCTTGGTCTTCCCAATCCCAACCTTCGCCCTCAGAGGTAAGAAAGTAGTATTTTCGATTTCCAATATCATCTTTGTAATGCTCTGGATTATCGTCTGGGTCAATAAACGGCCATACACATCCACAACACTCTGGGTCAATATCATAATTTGTCTGCAGTGAATTTATGCAATAATCGATATTGTTCCTGGTATTTAAGTTGGAATGGTCTGCAGAGCATATAATTCTACGGTGCGTTTCGACTAAGAGGGTTATCAAAGCCATTTTTGGATCTTCTGGAGGACTAATGTACCAATTCGCTGACAGAGGTGTCTCATTATCCCAGTGCTCAAGTTCTTTCTTGTCTAGTTGAATTTTTCCACCTGCAGTTTGGACAGCTTCATTCTCTGAAATGTGATGATTTTGAAGATTATCGCTGCGTGTTAGTTGAGATCTAGTTAGCAAAACTTCGCTTTTTTTGAGACTTTTCTGAGATTGAGGTAGAAAGTCGGCATTTTTGGAATTTGGAGGTAATTTGTCCTCATTAGTAGATTGCGATGATATTTCTTCGCTTTTTGGAAATTTGGAAGACCGTTTTTCGATTTCTTGAGCCGGAGATTGCAAATTTTCCACTTTTTGAGACTTATGTGGTGAGGGTATGATTTTTAGAGTCTGAGATGGTAGCTTCTCGATTTTCCGAGTCGGAGATTGTAATTTTTGGATACTTTGAGACGTATCTGTAGATGAGAATTTTTTCATGTTTTGAGACGAGGATTGCAATTTTTCGACATTTTTCTGCTTCAAACCATTTTTCAAACCGAGCCAAAATGAATTACTTTTATTATGAACCACATTAGAGTAGTCACTGTCTTCACCGCCAAGGAGTTGTGCGACCAAATGTGGGTCGGGAGTAAACGCTTTGTTATAGAGGCTCACAATACTTGGACTCAGTCTGCCATTAGCAGTATCGGTAAATGACTTCTGTTGAATTGGAGTGTTACCAATTACAAATTCCATGTCACAATTATCGACAGCTTTTAATTTCGATGTTTCTTCTGTATTTGCTCCTTCATAATTTGAAAAATAGGACTCAGAGGCAGTATCGGTCAATGCACTAAGGGTAGTGGATGACGAAGATGGAGACGATCGCTTAGCAGAAGTGGATGGGGAACGTTTGGAATTCTTCCACGTAACAGTTCCATTTGTTTTGTTGCTAATAGGCTAAATTGAAGATTTACAAATATAGTGGTTACTTTTCTACATCTGGTAATAAATATGAAGTTATATATAGATTACATGAACATTCATTACGAATTATGTTTTTCATACCTTTATCCTGTCCAAATCCAAGTACTCACTACTAATTGGCTCTGGTATGCTGAGTGTGGACATTCTGTCATCTATCTTCGCTAAAATTCGTATAAACTCGATACTAACCTTTGTGAACCTATTTGTATGCAATACAATACTTTTTATATAACTATTCTATACCCTACTTGAAAAATAGTAAATCTTAAGATTACATTAGACATTTTGGATGTACATACGACTTCATAATATTTACTGCTACAAGAATATAACATGAAGGCGTCAATAGCAACGAGTCTCCATCTCTTCCCCAATCCTAAAAATCATCTCGATCGTAATATTTATTCCTTTAGATGCACTTGTATCTTCCATTTGTCTTTCCAACTGTAAAAGTACAAGCTGTAAAGTTTATACATTACCACTACAGCAGTATATTTTAATGATTTGAAGACCCTATTATATTGGGATGCGAGTATGCGAATGTAATGTGACTTAAACGCATACATGTACAGAGTGCGCCTTTTACGGCTACTGCATACTAGTAGATCTCGGTATGTAAGGGTAAAGATTTTAATGTCAATAATTTTTAGATTAGTACAGAGTACAGTGATTGCAGGTTGGACGGACTACCTCTGTTGTATTTGTTATATGGAATTGTTTTGTACAAATAATTTAGTGTTATAAAATATTACTATTACTAAGAAAATTTTAAAATATACTCTTCAGAAAAGTTTCCAACAAAAATTTTGGCGTTGATACAAACATACTAATGACACTAATGAGAGAAGTAACCGGGGAACAAGTAGATGACGGGTAATATAACTAAGAATGGCTAATGGCGCTACTCACAAAACTCAGCAGATAATTTTAACTCCATAAGTTCATTAGTAATAATTTTCAACATATAAAACTATGATGTCGCGGGATGGAGACCACAAAAATGCGTAGGGTGTTCTGGTCGAATTTCTCTATCCCTGATGTCAATCTACATTAAAAATTAAAACAAGTATGTAGCACAAAAAATGTACTGTCACTTCGTTTTTTTAGAGTATTATTTGTTTCAAAAGCATATTAAGTAGTTACCTCCACTTTTTTATAATGTGCTATAAGATTAGCAACGGCATTCTCAGCATCAATAAAATCTTGTTGATGCATTCCTTCGCCAAAGTACCAATGAAGGTATGCTCGTCTTTTCATCATAGCAGAAAACGACTTCCTCACGCGCTCAAATAAAGACTTCACACATGTGCTATTCCCTGAAAGTAGGAATTGGAATGTCGGATTTAGAATTATCATTTTACAAAAGACGCATCTGTTTTAAAGCTTTTGTGGGGCATTTATAAGTTGACAATTGAAATGGTAATTATAAAGAAAAGTAATTAGTGAGCCCTAACCTATAATCGTTGACATAGTTTTGTAGCCTCGTGGAGGAATATCACACATTCCGCGTATGGAAATATTTTCTGTATAATAAGGCCTGTCCTGAATCTTGAGCTTAATCAGTCCATCTTTAATTGCATTCCAAGGATAATGGCCCCGAAAAATACAAGCGGTTCTGATATATCTTGCTTGAGTTGGATCGCATTTAGCCATAAGCACTTTTGGATCAAACACCTATAAAAATTCAAACATTGTGAAATATTGCATTATTCACATAAGCATTCCTTTTTTCCATTACATATAATGTCATTTTATCAAACACATTAATATCCACCTGCTGAAGTAGGTCCAATATGTCCATAGTTCGGTAAGGCATAACTCCTCTGGAGGACAAGGGCGCAAATCCTGAGAGCAAAAAATGCAATGGACGAATGGGAACTAAGTCATCAATCAAATTTCGAATTGTACAGACTGGAACATGACCAGGAAGCCTGAAAGAGCACGATGTATTGCACATGACCATCTGTAAAAAATAGATAGGAAATCATAATATCCAAACCTTCTTAATAAAAATCAATCTTTCTTCAATAAAAATTAGTAGCCACATTTACCGCAACAAGACGGTTCATATCCGAATATGTAGGAGTGGTTAGTTTGAGAATATCATGGCATATCCTATGTAAGGAATCGTTATCGTAGCAAAACGTCATACTCGAAACATTTAACAATGAAGGCATGCTAAGGATGCTGTTATAAGGCTCCACGACTGTCTCACTAGCCTTAAGAATGTATTTTTAAAAGGTTGTATTTTCCATTTATGTCAATAGAACTAGTATTTTTTGCTAAAATATAAATTAGTGTAGGTACATTTGACGATGGGAACACGGTGTAGGACGTAACCAAATACTTAGGAAAATCCAGTTTGATTTCATCCAAAAGTAAACTTCCCATTCCGGAGCCGCAACCCCCTCCGACAGAATGGATGAATTGGAATCCTTGTAAAGCCGAACACGGTTCAACTTCTCGTCGAATAGCCTCAATAGTTGCGTCAAGCATTTCCATCCCTTCGGTGTGGCGACCCTTAGCCCAATTGTTTCCTAAAGAACATGTTATGTACATAGTAGAGCTTGTTTTTATAAGATCATAAACGTTTTTAACAGAAATCCACAATTAATAAATACAATATGTACACAAAAGACAAAAACAAATGAGAATATTTTAAGGGGTAAACTTACCAGCACCAGTTCTGCCAAAAATGAAATTATCCGGCCGAAATAATTCTCCGTATTCGGAGCATCTTATCGCTTCCAAAATACTGGGTTCCAAATCAATCAGAATCGATCTTGGGACGAATCGACCAACTAAATTCAGGGTGTAAGTTATTTTAATAAAATAAGGCATGAACTAGCGTGAATATTGATTAGATATGGACTTCATAGACATACCTGTCGATTCTATGAACATGCGATCTATTTTTTCCAGCTGCATTTCAGATTCACCACAATATATTCCATTTGGAAGAATGCCATGTTCATCACAAATTAGTTCCCAATACTTGTATGAAAGAATAAAAATTACATCTCAATAATATGCAATACATAAACCACCTACAAATTCTGCGATTACATTTACAAGAAGTCGTACCTTGTTCCCAATTTGATTTCCGCACTGCCCTATAGATAATGTTATTACTTCTCCCATACTTTCCAATAGATAATGCTAATAAAACTAGAATTTTGCAATGATTCCGAATTAATTTAAAGTGTATAGACAAGAATTTTGAATGCCAAATGCGTTATGCTGAGTGAACCGTAATATTACATTATTTTTAGTGAAGATTTTTAAAATATAATGGTTAAATGAGATGACCTACTCATACAATACACCTAGTGTTTGTATGCATACATCTTTATACTTTTCTGATTTTGTAGTGATGGGGACAACTTACACAATGTTTACATATTTATACACTAATTAACTTGACCCATAAATGACCCTTGAACCCGACATGATGGAAGGTTAAAAAAGCTTCATGCCGATTTTAAATGCTCATACATCACGCCAGTTCCAGTAAAAAGTGTAACATATCACAACATAGAGCTTATTTAGGAAATCAAAATTTATTTTTGGCTACATCATTTTAATAAATGTAGTCAACTTAACTAACTATTAATTGACTATTATATGATACAGTTTGTTTGTATATTTATACACATTATGTATTTACTATGATGTTGTAACGACGCGTGGTGACAGCAAGTATGACATCATGTTTTGTCCATGTTTAGTGACCTCGGTAATCGCTCATGTGGCTGATAATCCAAGCTGGAGTAGCCAAAATTCCAATACCGAAACAAAGTCCAGTAGCCACCTTTTCCTAAAAATTGCAAAAAAATTAACTTTAGTTATTGTCTTTTTATGTAAGAAATTGACATTAAATGTTACAAGGGCCATATTTGTCCATTCCACTTACACAAATAATACATTTTTTCATTTTTATGGCATACATTTATGTGGTTGGAGTCCAACCTTTGTGGTTATCAACAACTTGGAAAAATTTTGGTCGGTTGCAACCGTTGTATAACTGACCAAAATTTTTCAGTTGTCAGGTTTTGGACGTTGTTAAAAACCCCAAACAGCAAAGTATGACTCCAACCCATTTATTATGCATAATCTCTTGGTAAAGTCAAAACCCCAATTTATTCATCTTCACAGTTAAAAGTTTTCCAGTAAACTTTTAAAAAATGGTTAGCTGTTTATAATAATGATTTACTACATAAATAAATAAAATAAACAATAAAATTACCCCAAAGGCAATGCGATTTCTCGGCATGCCAGCAACATGATTACTGGACATGGATGGGTAGATACTCCTAGAAGGAACTTTGATCATAGATTTTTGCTGAAGAGCCACGGCCCGTTGAACAGTTTTTCCAAGCATTTTGAACGATTTTAAATTTCCAAAAACTGGAAAACACAGTTAAAAATTTGTAGCTATCGCTGGAGACAAAATCAAAGTGCAAGAAATGGCGAAGAGTAAAACAGTATTGAATGTTCGTTTCAGTTTTCCAGTTCTGAGCATGTGACATACTGCTTTGTAGTTCATTTATAGCAGGCAACTTTAGATGGAGGAACAGAAGCATTCTTTAGTCACGAAGCAGTCTGCAATTTGCGTGTTTTGTGACTTTTGTGTTCTCACAACCGTTACATTTCTTTGTTTGTCTTCTCCCATCCGATCCGTGCATAAAATTCGTACTTTCTTTATCTCTTCCATCTTTAATTTATTAAGTGGTTGAGAAGCCACTTTATGCTAATGTCCGTGTAGTCTGTCTGTCTGTCATCATGTACTGTAACTGTGTAACTTACGAACGGTTCAACTTTTTGATTTTTATTTTCAGAATTTGATAGAGTAAGTTATAACAAAGAACTGTATAGTTGTTTTTGAGCTAAATCGGGCATACCCCCATGGAGTTTTTACCACGAATAGGTATTTTTTAAATAAAAACATATTGCAAGAGTGAAGAGAGACAAATTATGTCATTTAAACCACGTTCACGAACAAAACAGGTAGTTTAGTGATGTTCAAGGTGGTACTAATTAGTTCAACCATTTGATTACATATGTTTTGAAATGAGTTATTTACATTTAATAAGAACGTAGACTACAAACTGCAGGAATTATATGTAAGATGAATTTTTTTCAGAATTACGCAATGTCCATACATACTTATTGACTTGGGTACACAATTAAGACATATATGTGAGTGCTAATTAAATCACCTATTAATTAAATTTGATTACCTGTGAGCCATAATTTGACCATTTAAAGTGGGCCATGCGTTGCTGTCTCTTTGTCAACCTTTACTAATATGTACCTAATTATAAGTATGTAAATATGTAATTATAAGTAATGCAATGCAACATTGAAAATACGTGTATACATACATAATGGGCCACAATAGCTACTCATTATACTCAGATTTACACTACAAAATTCAAAACCCTACTTTACCCTTGTCTGTCATCCAGTACAAAACTATATGTGTGTGTATCGATAAATCAAATACAATATTTGTAAGAGAAAGTCAGGAACAGCATAAATATATAGTACACAGTACACAGGAGAAAACAACTAGTACATAGAATATGTATGTAATAAGGATGACGATGACATTGGTATGTACACATGATTTGGTTTACTGAGAAAAATATTTTGGTGAACATAGTGTCGGTCGTGCCTGGTCTGGTCTGTCTTGTATAGTCAACGAACCGTCTGTATTGGTGATAAAAATGCGAGTTGTCAACTGAACCATAAACCAAGTCTAGGGTAAAAAGGATAAAAATTTCCCTGGCATTTTTATTGCATACACGCATAAAATATTCCACCCGTTTGGTCCTCCGGCTGATTTATTGCGGTTTTCAGATCAAAATTTTTATTACGTTTACGCTTCTTCTCCCACAAATACCTTTCTATGGACTCACTTTTTCTTACATCTTGGAACGCACACTGGATTTTGTAGGCTTTACTTTTACTATAATATGTACATAGGTATACTAGGTACACCATTCATACTCTTATCTAAAGGATGTTACTGTCTGTGCTGTACTGTGTACTACACGCATACATACGAGTTAACAGTATTGTAACGCACTTTCACTCAAAATCGGGCATTTCAAGCATCATCAGTTTATTCTGTATTCTGTTGGCTGGCACTTCGAACATCCCGGTTACTATTATACATGCCACATACCTGAGCAAACTTAACAAAGATTTTTAGGTTTGGGAAACTAATGCATTGATAATGATCTAATAATATACATACAGAAGTAACAGTTAACAGTAAACAGTAAAGATTTATCATAAAATTAACCATTTGAAGTAAGCAATTTGGACGTCATATATATGGCAATATCTTATACTATCTACTCTACGAGTTGCAAATTGTATGTACAAAAAATAAATTATAGGTAAAAAATCATACTTACCCAAAGCAATAATAATTTTGATCCCCGAGATATTTATATTTTTAATACTATGGAAGAATTTTACAATTATTATAGTACTAAACATGTAGGCACACATTACTTGTGAGTGTAAACATTTTACCTTATTGTCACATGCATCTATAGGCCTTTCAGCTTCATATCATGATCCATCTTCGCAGTTGACAGTAGACTGCCTGTTAAGCTACTACATACTATAAATAAATCTTCAAATATGTCCTGAGAAGGTAAGATCTTTTAAGCTCTCCAGTATGTTGCATGAAACTTCAAAAGAATGATGGATCGAAGATGCTTTGTAAGAAATGCGACATTATGTTATGTGGTCGAGCCGTGGCCATCCATCGTTAAGAATGCTTCCTTCACGTTTTAACTTTTTCATTACAAAATATCATGCTGACCTGCTGATGTCCGCAGTTGTGTATTCATAAATAAATAGTACATAACCCATACCTAACTACTTTACTTACATAAACAGGAAGGGATTGCGATTGGTTCCACTTTTAGTTAAAAAAGCTTATAGAATGAATATGTAATAAGATAAAATAACTTATGTAAGTATCTGCAATTAAAAACATCTTTCGTTTATGTACAGTATGCATATATCGTAACCCCATTTTAATATTTATATGGTCGTTATTTCTCAATGATTTAGCAGTAGTTCCAGTTAAAACACTTCGAGCAGTGCAAAAGTCCGATGGTACACTACACTGTTAATCATAAGCAGTGGCACTATGTTTTTATCTGTTGTATTAATTTATATTCAGTGTACATTCAGATTGACATGTTTATCTCTATGGAAGGGATGTGTTTGTTGAACAGAAGAAAAGAAAATTGACTTTTAGAAGGAACTCTATAAAATCAGTGAAGTGATATAAAATAGCAATCACATATAAGATGAAGAGGGAAATGGTTTAGGGAACGTTGTAGATAGATGGATTGATGATCCGTGCAAGCAGTTGAATGTAAAACACAAGTACTCTGGAAGAATGGTAAACAGGAGTAAAGGAAATATTGCATATTTGAAGATGAGGTTGGAGGAGATAAGATTTGACCTGTTCTTTTAAGAATCCCCCATCAGAATAAACGTAAGGTACCTTAGCCTCATATAAATATATAGTTAGTGCATGACTGATACGAACACTTGAATGTTTGTTTGTTTATTTCATAGCAAATCAAGTACATGTCGTAATCCTTTATGTTATGGCCTAAGCGTTATTCTGAGAATTTAAGGGGAAAGTATTCTCCAATGTAAGATAAGCTTTCGCTTTCACTACAGGGTAACTCTTATACCTTAAAAGAAATGATAATGTCATTTCCAGGAGCTATTTATTCTTCTTGGGTTTCAATTTTGATTTGGAATAGATTTGTTGCCTGGCTGTTGTTCTGTTTCGGTTTATTTCTCTGAAATTATATTATTATTGTACACAATGACAATAAGCATTGCCCGACATAGAAAAACTAAAGTTGAGCTACTAATACTATAGTGGAGCAATTGAAATAAAGTGTAGATTCATTGACTCTGTTATAAATCTGGAAGGGTTGACTTGATGTCAATTGAATTGCAATACCTGGTGCAGAAAGTTGATAGTTTTTGCATTTATATGGAAATAAGTAAGTAGGGATATTTATTCTACAGAAAGGAGAAAGCCACTTAACGTTGTTTGACAGCGACGGATGGCACTTCGACTTTCTATTTTCCTAACAAAACGAGAAAGTACTATAGTTTAGTAGTCAAGTCTTGATATTTATTGACTATCCCCTTCTTTTCTTACGATAATGTTCCAGTTTGCATTGTATCTTGATTGACTTGACCCTCTTACCCTCTTAGGACATTCGGACTGCATTCTACCTCTACCTGCGTGATTGATCTGATCAAAGCATGAATAAATATCTACTGCATTATATTATGAATGGATGTGCACAATATACTGATAAGATAATCCGGTAAACGGGATTTGCTACCAAAAGAAGACGAAATCTCTTTGATGGTTGTTTCCATTCACATGGAGTTCCTGCCTGCCCTCTGCTTGACTAGACTTCTTTTTCAATAAGAGTTCGACACATTGATTGTAGATTCTAAATTCGGATTCGCACGAATGGAGAGGGTGACGGAAAATGGAAAAGAAATGCAACTAACGATAAGTAAAAGGAAGGGAAACTAGTTAAAGCAAAAAGAGAAAGAGCAAAGGCCGGCACTCCTGCACTACGGGGAGGCTACTGAGAAAGCCGCTGACAAGACTTCACTTGTTTAGGAAGGACTGTTCATTTTACAGAGAAAAAGTAGTGTGTGGTGGAACTAACATACAGGAACTAGGCGTAAATACCGTAAAACACCAATTAGTGACTAGGTATTTATCACCAAGACAGATAGAAAGGCTATTTAGGTTAGTAAAGGTTTTCGAGGGCTAGCATGTCAAATTAAATACCTTGATTATGCGTAATACGAATATACAATATCCAAGATACCTAACACCTATGTGAAAAAGCCAGGAATTTATTAAAGTAAAATGTAAGTAGGTAGTTTATATTTAATTATCCAAATTTACAATATTGTTATCCACTTTGCCGATTGAGTGACCACTGAACACTGGCCAGTAGGTAAGTATTTTAAGATAACCGATGTATTTTGCCTTATATACAAATTGCCTACCATGTATTAACTAAATTGTTAATTTTTGTGGTCAAAGTAATTAATATTTTACACTAACACTAAAGGACGATGCCTATTTATCTTGAACACTTAACACCTTAGTTGGTGCAATCCTAATTGTGATTAGATTTTGTAGCATTGGACATAATTATTTGCTTTTTTAAGGTTGCAGGACCATTTTAGGTTTTCAATTTATATAGGTAGACCCTACGCGCATTTGATATTTTACGGTTCCTTACATATTGAGCAATAATGCAATGCAATACTGAACGAGTGCATACATAGGTATACTTCATGCCAGTACAGAATCCTTAACACACATGGATCCACAATGTTTCTAAACTGCATGGGGATAGTTAGGAGAAAGGATGAGGAGTAGTAGTAGTGGAGGAGTAACAAAAGGAGAGAAGAACATTAGATGGATCAAGTCATCCTAAGAATAGACAATGACCAAACCAAGACAAGAAGGAAGAGTTTTCAACTTCAGAGGAATTCTATGCTCATCACGTCCTCGCTTTCCATCTCTTTTTTCTGTTTTTATTCGGCTGACTTAAAACATCACATCTTTACGTCTCTCCTACCACACTCTTCAGTGCTTTCTCTCTCCCTTTTTTAACGTTAGGAGGCTATAAGAGCCAACTCAACCATTCGAGAGTCAAAGTAGTGTCGATTAGGTAATGTGACAATGACTGCTAAGGGTCGTTTGCAACATGGAATTTCCCTTTTCATACCATTACAGATATTCTGACCAGAAATAACACAGAACCTTTACATTGCACTGCATTTCCAACAATATTTCTCGACAGAGATAATGTTATTTGGCAAAAATATCTCGAGAATGTAAATGTACTTTTATTACCAGCTGTGACACGACATGCAAATACATCTTTGCACATAAATCTGATTGTGAGGGATTTAAACTGTCAACTCACTCAGATTTAGCTGAAAGCTAAATAAAAGTATAAAATTTCGGATATGATTCGAAAGTTAACATAAAAGAAAATAATCCACTGTACAACTAATTTGTAGTTACTTTTAAAACTAATAATTTTATGTAACAAAATTAACATCTACAATTATAACAAGGTAATTTGGCATAATAGAAGGTACAATTAGGTATAGTATGCATTATAAATCGGAGTTGAATGCTACATATAGTGTCACATCGAAATACTGCAAAAGGACGCACTAAATATTATTTGTATTGATAATTGATGGCTAATTTTACTTTAAGTGAGCATATTGCTTGAAAGTTTCATGACTTCAATTATCCAATCTTTGTAATCGGAAACTTGAGTAAATACTATTGGGCCACTCATATCACACACATGTTTTGATTGTACACGATGGCTGACGACCCCCTGTATCAAGCAATAAATTATTATGGGTTTCCAATTATTATCTAGTGTATCTTTGAGGGTATCATTACATTTGGGGTAATGAATGGATTGATAGCGATCTTCATAATTGTAATTAAGTAAATGTAACGATTATTATGGTTTAGTACGTTACCTTCACTATGTATCTGATACCCCGTTCGTGTTTTTCCACAAAAATCAGCCCTCCACCACTATCCCCTCTGCACAATTCAGTTCCATCAGAATGTGCAGCACATATTGTGGTCGGATCATAGGTTCCTAAATATCTTTGGCACACATCTTGAGGAATCATTTCGAAAAATGCCAATTTCAAAGACGAAAGCAACGCCTCTCTATTTTTCATTCCAAAACCGGCAACCTGTGAGATATTAAAATGCTCATTAAGTACTGCATATTCCAAATTACATTATTGGCCTTTACATATCTAACTACTTGATATGAATAACATGTGATTTGTATTGCATCGCGTGAATCTTTTTACCGATCCCCTAGGGCTGACTTCAATCACATCCGATTTACTATAAGGGAGAAAACAAGCTGGTCTAATTTTCTTCGTAAACTTTACCGCACCATGTAACTGAATCAGTGCAATATCTGACTTTAGAGTGGTACTATCGTACGAAATCGGCCACCA
>JAQFYC010005388.1:0-14538 GCA_034694165.1 Tomocerus mixtus
AGATCATGTTAGATTACTAAATGAATAATTTCCTTCTTTTTTTCATATTAAATGAGATAATAATGCAGCAAATACCTCAAAATTTTACCACAATTCATAATTAAGCGAATAAAAATTTTTCTGAAGAAATTTTTTACGAAATTATCCTTTTTAATCAGCAATTTATGTATGTCTAAATCCGGATTTAAATCCGAAATCCGGATTTGAAAATTTTGTTTCGGATTTAAAAGCCCTAATTCTCATGCATTAAAATGTATTTACAGCTTTGCAGCGTTTTGCGTGGTGATCCTTCTGCACTAAAAGAGATTCCTAATTCTGCTAACGGTTTTGGACATGAGACATTGGATTTAGGAGAAGAAAATCAACAACTTAAGGTATACTTTCAAATAATCTTAGCCTCAATTTTTATGTATGTGTCGTAGGCAATAATAAGAAAATCAGGCAGTAAGACCGTTTTTCTAAATTGTCCTGGTGTTATTTTACTTCATAGAAATAGCATTTTGTACAGAACAGATACCACAACAGAGGCCTTTTATGCCATTTTACCTCTCATAATAATAACTTTGAAGTCTATTAATTAGCCAAGGTAGTGTATCCATTTATTTAGTAAAAATGTGTTTATATGACACTACTATTATTCCAGTTGACTTTCTAGCAGTTAACTTTATTTCTACATATTGTATTTGCAAGAGACGTGACCTAATTACTTATTTTGTGGATAATATAATTAAAAAATTCGGTCATTTTTTAGGACTTATACTAAGTAAGTATAATATGAGGATAAATACAATAACACACTTTTCTGTTAGCGATAGACGGCCTGATTTATCTTATCCCCTACGACACAGGCACAACATTATGAACTTTTTAAGCAGAATAAAAGTAACTGACTTGATTAAATTATGCTTGTTTGTATACAGGAGGAGCTCCAAAAGATGGCTACTCAAATCGAAAAATTGAAATCATATGCCATGTGCAAGAACAATCCTCACTTGAAGCAATCCAGTATAAATATTGCTAATGCTGATGTTGATTTCAACCACCTAGAGTCCCTAACAACACTTTGACTAGTTTTGAAACCAGATACATGCGAGACCTGGTTGTAAGGCCAAAGGAAATGGTCAAGTTGGTACAAATAGAGAATCTACATTTAAACTCATATACCATGTTCACTCCAAAATACGTTTACATGATGAAATTACTATTTTCATTGCTTGTTTTTTACTGTCGTAGGAAGATAAAATTATACTTGTTATACCTATCTATGTATAGCTTTGCAATATCTATAACATGTACTTATTATTATTTGTAGAAACACTGAATTTGCTAGCAAAGATCTTTTAAAGTACATCTTTCTTATTTAGTGTAAAATATAGAAATGATATTTATTGTCGGCCTAGAATCAGTCCAAAATCTAATTGTATAGAAATTGAATTGCGTGACTAACGATGTCGACCTACCGATACAATATATAATACTTATATGTAATATGTTAAAAATAATTTACATACCTATATATACATTGGAATTAAATGTACATAGAAAATAGAAAGCTAATAAACGTAATATAAATACATTATCGCCACATATCTAAAGCCGTAACTGTGTCAAGTGTATTGTCGCATCCAGATAAGATAAGCAAAAAATGGTCATGATATTACAGTTTTGATTTAAGTGAAATATCGGGAGCACATTTTGTAAGCCGTATTAATATAGATTTTCTCAAATATTTATCTCCAGTTTCTCACCAGTTTCTGCAGTTTTGTTACAAATATTGAGAATCATGAAATTTTATTTGATTATTCCAATTATAAGTATATTAATAATTGGTGTTGTTTCTGATGACACCGAAACATGTTCAGTAGATGCCGATGGAGATTGTGGAGATGTAGAAAATGGTAAACCACGTGGATTTTTTAATATTAACATTACTTACTACTATGATTCTAACCAGCAAGCTAAGAATGATTTCAAGTTTTCATAATCAACAAAATTACTACATTATCAATCAATCCGTATTTTTATAGAGGTCAACACAAATTTCTGGCAAATTGGGGAGACTGGGTTCTCTAAGGCAAGCACAAATAATAACGTTCGAATTTCTGCCTATAACAATTATACAACTATGTATCTACAAATATACCACAATGTTATTTCTTTGTTTATTTCAGGATGCCTTGTACACACACCTAAAAGATCTTGGAGAGGACATGAATGCTTTAGAAATGGAAATAATCATGAAATATCTGGACGAAAACAAAGACAGAATAATTTCAGAGGAAGAATTTAAGAAGATTTTGAACCAGCGATATGACCTGATTGTTAAGAGCTCCTTTGCAGCCTTTAATACACTGGATGGTGACGACAATGGCCATGTTACCCTAGTAAATAGGATTCATTGCATATATCTTATTGCTGGGCTATTTCTATTTGTCCATCCTTGTTTCTTGCATTTTATTTATGCTTATTAACGACAATAGGAGGAGCTACAAGAAAGCCTTGGTGAAAATGCTGATACAGAAGAGTTAGTTTTAATTTCCTTGGATATGGACACTCTTCCTGATGGCAAACTGGATATACTGAGCTTTTTTGGACCTTTAATTCGTTTGGGAACAGATATTTCAAAAGTATTAACACCGTATCTCCAGCTGCAACATTTGCTTCCACTGGAAAGGAAGAAGGCCATTTTGGGATCGATAAAGATGTGGAAAGATGTGGATATTGATGATGATGGTATTCTTGGAAAGGTACATTTTTAGTACATTATGCACTTACTTAGTACTGGTTTGGATATTAATATTGCTATTTATAGATATTATGCCATAATAAACAACGCTATAAAACAAGAAGAGTACAATATTTATTGCCTACGTAAAGTTAAACTAAAAATTTCAGGAAGAATATGTGAAATCCATGGATCGTCCCTTACCTAATGGGAAAATGCTGACAGATGAACAGAAACTTGCTGTTTTTGCAAGTTTGGATAAAAATAAAGATGATGAAATCTCCTTCTTCGAATTTCAAGTTCTGATACCCCAGAAACAAAAAGATATGAAGGAAAACTTCAAATCAATTTTTAAAGAAACGGATACTAACGAAGATGGATTTATTACTCAAGTAGTTATAGCATTATGTTGCATATTATCTTGCTTAATTTAATATTTTTTTCTCAATTAATTAGTCATATACTTAAGTATATAAATTGTATGCTGATGTGCACTAAAAGTACTAATTGCTAAAAATGATAGAACGAGCTCCGAGACCATCTACGTGTTCAAAGTGATTTGCTAAAAATGGCTCCACCGAGTGACGCTGAGATTGAGGAGACATTTTCGAAACTTGATACTGACGATGATGATAAATTGACCTTCGACGAGATGGTTCTTTTAGTAGAAGAGTTTAAAAAAATGCAACATTCCAGATATTCTCAGGCATTTAAAGAATTGGATAAGGATGGCGATGGAATTCTATCAAAAGTACACAACAAATTGTTACTTACTTTTTACACTAAATACATACACTATTCTGCAGCAAAATATTTCTACTATGCTACTTATCAGTATTTACTTGTACTCTTTAAAAGATTAATATAGGCTGTTCATTAATTAGCTGATTATTATAACGCTTGTCAATCTAGGATGAAATCCAAGAAATCGTTAAAGTAATGGAAGAGCGAAGTGGACAAAATATCGACCCTGATCTTTTGGCGAAAATGTTGGACAAAAATGGTGACGGTTCTGTTACATTTGACGAAGTAAATGCCCTGATAGAACGATTTAAATCAGATTAATAGCATTATGGTAAGTATGTATTTCGTATTAGTCCTATTACGGTTCAATAAATGAAATACATACTATATAGCATAATAATAATAGTGTGCTCCTGGGTTCCTTATTTAATCATCCTGCAATCAATTAAATGCCATATTATTGCCTTTGCCAGTTAATTATTGTCACAATTTTGCAGTGTACTTTCCATATACTTAAATTAATTACCAATTACCATAACATTATTTTACTACCTTGTACTACTGCTGTGGTGAGTGCTGAATGTGCATTTTGGTCGAGGAATAAATAATTTGCTCATTCATTTGCATTAAAATAACTAATATTATGCTTACTTTCCCATACCTTTTGGTGAAATTCCATAAGAAAAACTGTGTTAATTAATTTGTTACATAATCAACAATTACTTAATTGATTAAATAATTGATTAATTATTGATCTTTGATTAATTATTTGTAATAAATTAACCATTAATATCGGGTTTATTATGGTATTTCACCAAAAGTTATGGGAAAGTAAGTATTTTTATGAGCGATTAGTATTCTTATGGCTTTTGGATGTTGTTGTGGTATAATGAATCAAGTTATGGTAAAGTAAGTCAAAAAGTTGCGGCAAACTGAGTTTTTTAATGGTGCCATTAAATATAAGCCTCAATACTACAAGTTCCGTTTGCATTAATATCATTTTTGTATTTATATGAGGGTAATAATCTAATCTCTATTAAAGCCACAAAAAAGTCTATGAATTAAGCAAATGTAGTTAATTACTCTTATGATTGATGCAAGTACTAATTAGTAAATAATGGGAGCAGCAACAGAGAAGTAGTAGAAGTAACTGTTAATTATATTTATTGTATATTTCTTCGTAATATATATGTAGTATCACATAACCACAATAAATAGGTAGGTACTACAGACAATATTTCTTAAAATAATATTACCGTTATACATAGGTACTAGGTATATCGGTGGCAATATCTAAGTAGAATAGGTTATCTCTATAAGTTGTCATTCTTTTCAGTGTCTTCAACTTAATTAATATTCATAGGAATTGTATCTTCTTTAAAATACAACTAAGTATTCCTCTATGATTTGATATACACTATACATTGTAGTTAAATATGTACCTCCTCAGATAGAAGTATTGACATAAAAATTACATTACAATTATTACCTTTGCAAGTCTCCATATCATAAATAGTAGTAGAATTAATAATATGTGCCCTCATCTTTCACGAAGTTGTACTGACTTTCCTTATTATAGCTATTAATTATACTATACATATCTAGCTTCCTAAATCTATATCTACTCAATATAATAGTTAGTAAACACTATATTCTTATTAGGATTGCATACATGGAATCATTGTCTATTACATAAGATTTCTATACATTAAATAAAAGTTTAGTAAGAGCTCATTGTAAAAGTAAAATTAATCCATTTTAAATACTAAGTGTAAAAAAACAAAGGTAACTGTAAAAGAAAAATGAGCAGTTTGCACGAGCATGTAAAATGTATAGTCTGCAATTACGGTTCAATAAATGAAAACGGTAAGCAGTCATAATAACAAGTTTCCCAGAGGAAAAAACATACAAGGACCTTAAGGGGAGAACTTAAGGGTATACTATTTATATGCAAATAAAGTGACAACAAAGGTAGGCACATCTCTATGCCGGAATTTTAAACTAAAGATGATGTCCATTAGAGTGCCCGTTCGCTAAAACGGCATGATTCTTGCTCACCTGGAATTTTGCACCATGTTTGGCGGAGCCGTTGATTTCGTATCCAACCGGAGAAATTTGCTTGATGTGTCCGTTCGTTGCAATTTTTGGTGGATCGGCTTTGAGGAATAAATGAGTTGTAGCTGGAAGAGAGAGGGCTGCTCGAATCAAATTTTCAACGCACGCCCTTTGTCGGAAAAGAGAATTAGTCATCGTGGTCAATGGAGCCTTGAGCCAGTATCCCAAAATAGCCCCAATTGGCAAAATGATCTTTTCCCCAGCAACTTGGAAAGAAATTCTTTGGAATAATTCCATGAAGATAATTAAGTCCAGCATGATTGGAGCAGCCAAAAGAGAATCTTCGCAAGTGTTGTGGATGACCAAAGTGTTGATACCTCCCATTGCAATGGAGGAAGTATATTCGTCCATGGCTCTTTTGCTGTCTCCCACTGAGGGAACGTATTTAATGACAACTAGATGATCAGGTCCCTTAGATCCCTTAGGGTAAAGCATTTTGTTGGAATCTACCATATCTTTCACAACATCTGTTTTCGTTATTTCCTTTGACCTAAAAACAATTACAAAAAATTATTAAGCATAAAAACTTCAAATTCCAGAATATTTCTTGTTACCTGGAGAGATTTTTCATCAAATTAAAATATTAAGTACCTGAAGGTATGTGGAGCTGATAAATTCTTTCCATCGTTATTTCCCAAGTGATTGTAGGATACAATAGATTCTGGTCTCAATCCCGCACCCAGAAGATAATCAACCAAGACAGACTTCAATTTTGTCTGTCCAGTTTTAAGGTCATCTCCAGCAACTGGAACACCTTTCATTTTGGCCAACTCCAAAACTCCAGGGACTAATGTGTTTTGTGGAGATCCATTAACGAATCCGCACTATTAAGAACAAAGATGTTTGCTTTAATTTTAATTTCTTAGAGACAATGTCCAAATACCCAGTGCTAGTGTAATAAACTTGGAAAAGATAACTTACATTTTCGAGAATAGCAGCCACAGCATAAAGTGTGGAAGGAGAGATTTCGTGAGCACCAGATTTCAAAGCAGCCTCTAGGTTATCCCAAGTATCGTTTAGTCCTTTAGCGAGCTCCACAAAACGTTCTGTATTAGCGATTCCAAGAACAAATATTTTGTCCAGATTCTTTTTAGCCTTGAAGTCTCGGATATCTTGGCGCAACTAAAATGTTTGTATTTAAATGTTAATACTAACTATTCTGCTAAACTAGCCTTTAAAACAATTACTACCTACATGTAGTTATGTATTTTGAAAGATTTGTACCATTTGCAATTGCTCCCATTTTGTCCCTGGTAAGACATTATCAGCCCGATCTTGTTGGTTGGCTGCAACAAAATCTTGGTAGAACACAGCAGGTCTAGGTTTCAAATTCCTCATATAGGGATCAAGTTTCTTCTGAAGTTCGTAGTCGAAAACGCCTGCTCTTTGCATGCCATCAGCCAAATTCATGGCAGAAATATCCCATCCATCAACTTCCAATTCAAGGGGATTGATCATTGGGATCTTTAATTAACAAGCAAAATCATTTAGCATTGAAAAATAATGGTCAGAATTCCTAAAATCGCTCAATATAATAATATTTACCAAGTTTTTAATTGGGGCAAAGACTTCTTGGCCATCAGCATTTAATCCAATTGGGACCGTGCCAACTTGGCTTACGGAACCAAGAAAATCAGCATGATGAAGTCCTTTCCTAGAATTCCACGTGATTTGATTCTTGTTAGCAATGAGCATTGCTGTAAGTGAGGTTCCATTGTTTCCACCCCATCCAACCATCATAATTCCGACACGAGGAACTTTAACCTCCGTCGTCACTTCCATATTAATGGAGTGTGGTGTTATCTAAAAATAGAGAATCATCACAGTTGGCAATAAATGAACATAAATATCATAATATAAATATGCAATATGAAATTACATTTGCGAATAAACTACTGTTTCTTGGACTTCTGTTTATCAGAAGTATATAGGTACCCAGACCTACTACGTATAAGTCGCTCTAGAGAAATGTGATAATGATACGCTTCATGAATCTCATTTTTCTGTTATGTTCCATAAACATGAAGCGTTGAATAGTTAGAAAATGATATCCAATATCCAGTAAAATCCGAGATAAATTTTTTTGTCCCAATTAATATGTGCCTACGTTATGCCTACAAAAAACTCAAATCTTACGAATACACTACAATGCTTATCTTATGGACTATTGCTTTCAAAGTTACTTCCAAGTGGACAATAATTGGATCCCATTATTCCCAATGGGAATTTCTGGCCTGACTAAATATACTTCGACATCATGCATTTTCTGCTCTAATGAATAATAGTAGTTCTCCTAAAAACTATAGGACACATTCAACGCTTAAGCGTTTTAAATGTCATGTTTAAACGAAAAACTAAACTATTTAATTGCGTGCAAAGAAATAGAATTTCATCTTGAAACTTTGCCAAGAAATTTTAATATGCCCTGTAATCTAAAGTGTCATGAAATGCATTAGTTTGATAGTATCATAATAATATGTGAGGCAGGAAGGATGTAGCATGCTACAGGCGTTTCATTCATATTTATTTGATTACTTATCAGAATATACTGGGTAAAAAGAAAGAAAATACTTGACCTGGCTAGTTGTGGACTCGCCTGAGAAAAAGAGACACTTTATACTGCTACTATATTCCTCCTTCTCTAATAAAGAGTTTACCAGCTTCCTTACTGGATACAACAGTATATTGTATGTATATATTGCATTATATAATAATGAATCATGAGTGTGTGTGCGTCTCACTGATAAAAACTTTATGCGATAACAAATTCACTGCATATGAAAGTATAAACATTTAGAAGAATGTTTACTCATCTCAAAGGTCAAGAATTGTACCTCACTAGTATGTAATTGTATACTATTTATGTGCAGCTCACGCTCACAGCAAGACATGAATCAATCTCTTGTTCTATATACTTGTGAATACGTATGCTTCATATAAGCCGAACTTAAACTAATTATGTTATAAGAATGGCTACAAGATGAAAGCATTGTAAAATAAGTACCTATTTTTAGTATGCAGTATATTACTGTACTTTTTATACTAATCCGTAGCGTATGGTACCCTGAAAATGAGTACACTGTCCGAAATGTCGCGTTGACCAAAGTCCTTCCTGAAATTATGCTTCTCATAAAAGATAAAGTCATATCTAGTCTAGTCGGATATACTTAACAGAAAAAACATTTTAAGAGATATAAATAAATTGTAAGTGAAGAATGTTAAAACCTTAACCTACAATGACCTATTACATTTTACATTACGCTTATGCTGCAATTTCTAATTTTTGCCATCCACCGAAATGACATATATGGTATGTCATGTCATACCTAATATTGACTTTCAATTTCGAAGTTGTTTCCGAAGACAGCCTAACATAAAACTTTTCTATTTAAGTGGTAGCTTTTACATAGTACAGTAGATTTGAATGGTAAAACCGGTGCCGGTACATACATAATGAAATGAATATGAGAACACTTACGATAACATGGCCGTTAGATTGCTCGACAACTTGGGAAGTCTCATAGGAATAGTTGGAAGTGATGACTTCGTCTCCGTAGACGACCTTCGGGCTATTGACTTTAACTAAAACGGACATCTTGGCGATTTCTAATTGAAAAAAGTTAAAGTTAGTTAAAACTTAACCAAAATCCATTTATGCTGTGAAATTTAATGTGTTGAGAAAATTAAGTAAAATCTTAGCAGTTGTACCTTGTTAAGTAGATGGTTTTGGCAAATTTGAGAGAATTAAGTGTAAGGGACGCTTCTTGGTCTGTGTGAGTTGCTTTAGGTATTATAAACTTGAACTTGAAGTTCTGGAATAAATTCTGAAGAGAATTGACGTAAGTTGTAGGTGAGTTGGTATTACTCGGTATGTAGTATAGTAGTGGTAGTACTGAAAGTGCCGGATATACAATATGCTTTTCCACGCTGAAGGAAGTTGTATTTATACTAAATCCGAATGAGCCCGACGAGATTCCAGCCTGACGTCAGTCTGTGTCTTCCATACGATCAGTCCATTACCATCCTCCAGTGCGCAGTCGGAAACGTCATACTCTTCCATGTATTTGTATCTTATTGATCGCTTATTTTTCATCATGAAATGTTACAGATACACACTCATGTTAGTTATCGTTCAATGGAGTTTGTTAGCATAGACATTACATGTCGTCTTTTCTTTTAGTCACCATACAATAATCAGTATTCTATGATTTACCTATCTTTGGTATGATATGAATGACAATTGTATACAAAGTTTTTATGACTTGCTTCAGTTACGTACCTATTAATGCACACAGATGATATGCGGAACTCACAATATGATGTGTTAAAACACTGGACGAAAACATAACATAAAATCATATACATATGCATGGATATCCAGGATGGATGCTGGAAGAACCATAATACCTAAGTCGATTAATGCCACAGCGACTTGTCAGCTGCCACGTAAATAAATATTGTACACATACTCCCTACTCCCCTGCATTTTCCGTAAGTTCCATATGATGACCTCACTTTTTTCATCGTGCATTGGTTTAGCATGTGTAAACAATCACAAGTTTACAAACAAAGTTAAGCGATTCACATGAATTTGCATGCGAGTAGAATTTGTATGAGAGTAGTACAGTACATGTCCATCTGTCCAGTTAAATACAGTGTCATCCAAATCCAAACTGTCAATAACAATATGTTTACATTTAGTAAGTTGTTACTGAAAATGTGAAAGTAGGTCCCTCTCCAACGAAAAACAAATAAATGTTTTCTTGTAGATATGTGTCCCACTTCATTTTCTATGGGTGTTTGAGTGATCCTGCAAATATTGTTGTTTACAACAGCACAAGAACTAATTGTATGCGAATTAAAAATATATTTTCATTCTACTGTAAATAAAGATCTACTTAAATAGGTAAACATAACTAAATAGGTACAACGTCCGTAGGAAAATCTCAGCCTGCATGCAGTGCGAAAATAAAGAGCGGAAATATTCCGCACAATAATGAGTACCTATTATTAGACCACTAGTGCATGTACTGTAACTGTACATAGTGGCTACATAGCTAATTCTTAAGGAAACAATAGGAAACTTTAACTTATTTAACAATACTTAACTTACTTAGTAACACCTAACAGATTACACACATATTATCATCATCCAAAGAATTATTTGGAAAGCAATTCGAAATATTTGAGCTTGCAAAAATCAGAAATTGCTCTTGCTATATTTTTGGTTTTTCCATATCTTGTCCTAGGTCGGGAAAAAATTGACTAACTGATATGCAACAGGTCACTGATCATCTCTGAATGTCAAATATGAAATTATTCTAGACTTCCTGCGTCAGATGTTTCCAGATTATTGCCATAATAGTTTCAAAATTCTGGCATGAAGGCCTCAAGGAAATTTTAATTTTTTTACAATTATCGAAAGTGACGTTGCTATTTAGTCTGTAAAAATTATTTGTATGTTTATTTCATTCCTTGAATATTTAGCCTAATAATGATGTTCACATTATCATACACACGATACACACGATCTGACATTTTTACTGTTGACTGTGATTCCAAACTATACATACAATTTACAATCTAGGTTACTACGAACAACTTAAGGCTACACAAAAATCTACTGAAAGTCTACTAATTTACCTACTAATCTAAAAGTACTTTTAATATATTTTATACTGTAGGAGAGGGGCAATCTGTAGATTCCTTTTATTCTCCCAATAAAGTTATACCTACATGTGAGTGATGTAGTACAGTAAATTGTGTCAATAGCTATGTGAATTCTATTGCACTATTGTAGTTTACTGTATTTGAGAATTTTGAAAAACGTAAACGTATTATTATTAAGTTTGGTAGAGGCTAGGAAAAAGTACACTGCTAAATGTGAAAATGACATCCTGGAAAGGTGCTACCTCTGATGCCTTAAATACCTACGCCATTGAGGGCTCTCCACAGTGGATGTACATAATAATATTTATGTATCATAACCAAGTCAAATTGACATTTAAAAGCTCTGATTAAAGTGACGACTACTATTGAAAGTGTTTACAGTTTGATTTGAATCTGTATCTGTCTGTATCTCTACATAGATATTATCAATTCGTGTAATTTTATATTATCATGAATCTAAGCAAGAGAAAAACTAACAAGTTTGTATTTACTGTTTTCATAATTGTTAATATTAAACGTAAACAGGCACCTTCTTTGCAGCCTTTTTGTAACTTACCAACACAATATACAATAGCTTATTTTTATTGAGCCGAGTAAAGACTCGCAGGGGCGACGGTTGCAATGCCATGACACACTATAGATATATTATAATAATTTCTGTTTCGATATATTAATATCTGGGATTTGGTGGCAGCCACCACTATGTATTGTGCTTGTGCATGAATGTTTTAGCTAAATTTTTGAACGGACGTATCACAAAATATTAAATATACAAACGTGCTCTGTCTTTTATGAACTCTACTACCTAGTACTTTAGAGATTTTTTCCAGTTGCATACATACACGTGGGAAAGAAAATGTCCCAGAAGGCACGATTTTGGTTGACAGCGAAGATGATAAAGATGTTGGTCGAGAGTTTTTTGTATCTTTCACGGCAAATCATTTCTTGGAGATAAAATTCCTCTGGTGGGTGATACATTAAATAAAACACTTTTACAAACATCATCTAGAAAATGTTTGGAAAAATCCAGAAGAATCTTATTATTATTTATTATTAAGAATGGTAAAGATAATGATAATGTGATGCCTTGTAGATTCCGCATACATAATAGAGAGATTAAGTTCTAGGAGTCATAGCGGCTGCCGCATTGATTTGACTTTAACTTGACTGCATGCATGACTCTTCAATTGACAAAATAATAAACACTGTATCAATGCGTGCAATTGCGTGCAATAGTGTAGCATGGAATGAATTAAGTACATAATCTCATAGCATAAAATTGAATGTTATCGTATATTTATGCCTTACTTATGGTAAATATAATGTACATTTATAATGTTCATGAATGATTATGTAAACAAGACGGTATCTATATAAAAATGTACCACCTATATGCTTTGTATAAATGAAACAGAAACAGAATCTCAACGCTGTTATTGCCTAGTGCATGATGGAAAGTAACAGTTGTTATTGTTTTGTACTGGATAGTGAATGGAATATCACAATATCTTGATGTCAAATTGAACAGCAAACAAAGCTAATCTGCTACCTTGTGGGACATCCATAAAAGATGTTAATTTTTTATTTTGTTGGCTGTTTCGCTACCCCTTTTCTAAATTTGATTTTTCTTCAGTGTTTATGCACATATAATGGACCATAGTTTTCTTTATCCCACTAGGTAAACTGCAAAGGTTTTGTTTCACGGAAGTTACCCCTCTGAGTGTATAGGATGTGTCTTTCGTGCTTTAGCAGACAGTCAGTCAACATGACAAATGACAATAATATGTTTACTAACATTACAATGTTTGCCTTTGTTTTATTTACATAGCACAACTTTAGGACATACATGTTACATGCCTTTGCCTTTGCTACATGTATATTTTGTACATCTATATTAACTATATTATACACGTATTGGTAAAACACAGTTAAGATAGCAATGAACGTGTCTTATCTATTTGGTTTCCTGTTCTGGTTTACTTTACCTTTACATTAAATAGCAAACATTTCTCAGTTCTATGAATCTACACAATAAATGCCCACTTAAACGTGATCTTTATTTGTTTGTATCGCTATCTTGGTGTGTTTCAAATATTTCGACAAATATTGTTCCAGAAGATTCTGGACTTAAAAAATTATTGTATATATGCGGCAATATCTAGATATCAAAAAGTCTCATCAGCACATCAACACTAAGAATGGTCATCCAGTACAAGGTGTTCCTTATGTATGTAGCACTTTGACTTTGGATATAGCAGCAACGTGGCTTACAAAACTTTTGGAGGGCTTGAGTGCTGTCGCTGTCGGGCAAATAAAAATATGCAAAACTGGATAAAAAATTTGTAGGACACGCGTTACACATTATGTATAATATTTGACAAAAAGAAGTAGAGAAAGCTACTCCCAGTGGTGATAAGCCACGATCTTGGGCTAGTCATCCCTCTCTACAAGTATAATATGGTTCTGGTAATATTCAGCAGAAACCGCTATGTGTGAAATACCCTGTATATACACTTGGGACATATTTAATTTTGCCATACCGCATACCCTGGTGTTTTCGATATGGCTTACGTTAGTATTTAGGCAAGTATTTGCATAATATACACCCTGTACATGATGTACATGAGTACATGTGCATACTTACATTAAGAAAATGAAAATACTTAAATTAATTTATAAACAAGAAAATACATTTGAAAAAAAGTGTGACTGTATCGTAGTCCAACCTAACTTAATGCAAGCATACTTAGTTATTATGAATGAAATAAATACATGCCAAAGCTACAGTTTATTATCCTTATTGCGTTGGTGGCTTGTACTAGTGTGTGTACTGCAAACACTTCCCAAAAGGAGTGTTTCTTCTGATTTATTTACTATTTGTAATAAATGAATTTTTGATAAAATATTGTGTACTGGTACGCTATAATACCTATATATAATAAACTGGTATAGTAACCACTATAAATGACCAGCGAAGGCATTTTTAGTAGAATCGCACAGCGCCTTACATAATAAAGTCCGTTTTTGGTCGAATCTCACATCGCCCCACATTATAAAGACCGTTTTTGGTCAAATTTCTCATTGCCCCAATAAGTTGGGGCATCGTGAGAAAGTAAAATTTATCCTTGCATTGAAATCCATTAACACAATTCAAAAAGGTTGAACCGTTTAAAAGCTACAGAGTAGTTTATCTTACAAGATGTACCACCCGTACCCCTTGGGGTTGTCCGATTTGGACCATTTGCAATCCCGAGAAAGTAAAATTTATCCTTGAATTGAATTCC
>JAQFYC010005389.1:0-14538 GCA_034694165.1 Tomocerus mixtus
CCGCACTTCCAGAGGTAAGTAATTAATAAAATTCATAATTCATAAAATATGTATTATGGTAGCGGTGCAAAATATTTGAGTGTTGTTTTCATTAGGGTATCCGCCTACCTAGCCGTGAAATTTCAAGCCAATCTTTGTAAAGGGAGGATGCTTCAATTTAAATTAATAATTTTATTGAAGTGGGTGAGCAAATATTTTAAATTTATAGATGTACTCAACATCCAAGGTGTTCAAAGAAGTCTGGAGAGGCTCTCGGACCTTCCAAGAAATATATAGAAAGCTCTTTGAAAATATATAGAAAGGGATAAACCCTCCTTCAACAGATTCGATCTCGTGGAAACTTTTTAAAGAATTAAAACGCTATTCGAAAATGTTTGCTCTTAATACTCTTTGTGTTATGTTTATTTATAAGTGTAACAATTTCTAATTTAGTAGGTTGTTTTCGTATTCGTGTTCTAGCAAGTAGTCTTAATAATAAAAGTATTTAAGGAAATGAAAACATTTATGTAAGCATTTCTTTTATTTGCATCTCATGAACATATAGCCAACAATCGGTGAAAATACATTTACGATATAATTGCATATTCACAGTTACTACTTTCCGCCTTTATGTATTTAGAGAAAGCTGATAATAGAAAGAAAATAGTTTGTGCTCAAGTAAAATTAATTCGGTCCTGGGGGAAATGAGCAATTTTTTATTCGGTAATACAGGTAAGATACCTGACCCCAATGTGGGGCTGCTTGGCATGAAATGTCAATTGTAATCACGTCGCCATGGCATGTATTTTGTTTTAAATCCTATGCTCAAATCTGTATCTGAATCTGGCTGTCAACTGTTTCCCAGTTGGAAAAAACAAAGCTTAACTCATAACACGTGCATCACGATTGATGACATAGCAAAAATACAGGTTTTCAATGTTACTCGGGTGAGATTTTGCATGATTAATTTATTACACCAACAATAGGATTAGTATGTAGGAACAAAAGGGGTGATAAGTAAATACACACCATTGTGTCACATACAATCCGTAAAGCGTAGCATGATTAGTGAACGTTTGCAAACGCCTCCTTCTGCTAATTATTCACAGGTAATGTGCAATTTAAAACTTACATACAGAGTTTTAGAGGCACTCCAAACACTAAATGACATAATGCAAATGCATAATTTGAAGTCTGATGCTAAACTCGGTATTATCCAGATATTTATCATAATCTGCTAAAAGCCCTACTCAGTCACATTCTATGAATCTGTGGATCATATCTGGATTTGCTGGATCATACGATGCTAGATACTCCAACGAATGTTTGCCCAACATACAATTAAAATCTCTCTGCATTTATTTCCATTGAAATGTTGAAAAGCAATAAATCCTGTGCGTGATACATATCAATTTAAACTCTTCAAATGCGTATTAAATAGTTCTGTTTGCCAAAAACATGTTCAGGTAAACACTACGACACTAATCCTCAATCTCGTGTGTTAATGCAATAAAGGAAAAGTTATTACGTAATGTTATAAGTGTAACTGAGAATAAGTAGTACTTATTAGCAGTAAAGTAATATCCATAGGTAAAGGAAGACTAAATAAATACACGCGATTTAACGAACAGTTTAACTTGAACATTTTGTTTGCAAAGAGACTAACAATAATACCATTAATTTGTACAACATGGTATAAAACAAGGTACATCTCAATGTCAAAGTGTCCATTAGCATCTATTTGTTTGCAGAGACTTACACGCATGCTACGGCTACAAAGCAAACGATGATGTGGTTAGGGTATGTCTATCTTTGTCTCTTAAGATGGCTATGTAGTTTTATATTTTAAGTATGTAGGACTGAGGATTAACAGTATAAGAACGCAAATAAAAATTAGCCACTTGCCAGGATCCTAAACAATCCAGACTTATCCAGATTTGCATGCATCTCCAGAGAATCAATAAAAAAATTTAAAAAGTACACATTCATTAAACACTTATAAAAAACAGACGCCACAAAAGTGTCCGAGAGATTTAAATGTTAAAGACCAATCATATAAGTAAGACGTATTATCTAGTTATGTAATTGTGTTGTGTAAAACGGCCCTGGGTACGTATCTATACAATCAACATACAATTTAGATTCTAGCACATAACTATTTGGTTCTAATATTATATTATCATGAACCTATACCAACACTACCTAGTTTGTGCCTTTATATGTGGTTACAAGAATCTTGATCATCGTATTTTATTTCCATTATGTACTCTGCTCATCTTATAAGTATGTAGTAACAGACGTAAGCATTTGCTTATCTAGCAGAGGTTTTCTGCGCTACACCCCAATACAATCAATATAGGCACGCTTAAGCTTCTTTTATCTTGATCCTGAATTGACTGAGCCTACAAAAGTGATATTAGCTTATTAGGTAACTGGAACAAGCCCGTTAGTCCAGTTGCCTGGCGCCACAAAAACTCATTATGCTGCAACGTACAGACAGCTTCAGTGATAAGCTATAGGAATTTATAAATCAGATTCGATAGACACGACATAGCCCAACGGACAATTAGAAAAGGGTATGTTGTTGGAGTTTCATTTTTTAAGAAGCCCAGCCGGAGCTGGTACTAATAGGAACGCAATAACTACATGTTTGATGCTAATGAGATTAATTTAGGTATTATATTTAGCATCATCATAGTGATTGACTAGTTGACCAGGCCAGTTGTATTACTTATATACAAATATAGTGCCGCAAACTACTTCAATAGAAACAAATATAATAGTACAGTATACCTTTGCTATTGGTGAACGCAAAATTCGCAAAAAAGTCGGCATAACATAGAAATCTTATCACAGTAGTAAATTACAATCAATTTAGTGCATTAGGCAGTATAGATTTCGTTACTTTTTGAAGTAAGTATATGATATACAGCTGTATCTGTGTAATCTGTAGCTATATAGTAAAATGTGCAATGTAGTAATGTATGTAGTATGTATGCCCCATAAGTAAGGGTACGTGAGCTAAATATTTTGGAATTGTATAAATATTTAATGTACCTACTAGCTAGACTTACCTATATCATGATTAACATAATGTACTTTATTAAAATGACATGAAAAGAATAGTAATGAGAATGGAACAATTGGTGTAGTAAGTATAAGATGTTATGTCAATTTTGCTTGCTATTTTGGGGAGTCATTCTATTACTGGCCTTACTCTCGCAATAACTTAATACGTAGTGTTATAATGTTTTACCTACCGCTACTGCCATCACGACATTATGTCTTTGTTCTCTGATAGATATGTATTGCATCTGATTATTACTGATGTACAAATAGTAAGTTGTTTTATCTAACGAAGTAAACTCACCACTAGTCAAGTCTAGAAAAATTAATTAATGCATGGACAAGTCATAGTCATGATTCTCATGATTCGATATACCCAGTACACACAGATGTCCATATATGCCGAAGTGATATAGGGGTAAATCGGGTAATAGTATATAGTAAAAATATTATATAGTATAATTATAGCTTTCCTAGTGATAAGAGTAAGGGTAGAGGAGATAAAATACTTAAAATACTAATACTACTGCAACTGGCTTTAAAAATGTTTAAGAGATAATCAGATAATATTCCCTTTTTAGAACACCCATTGTCAGCATAACTTTTAACGACCTTGCAGAGAAAATTGCTTCGTCATGAGAGGGAAAAAATTGGCCGTAAAAGCGCCAGATTCACATCATCCTATATTATAAACTAGAGATAGATGTAACTATTTCGTTCTATTTATAGTCCGCATTTAGTAATAGTGTGATATAATTATGTAGTTGGAGATAGCGAACAGTAGCATCCAGTAGCATTTTAAATAAATTAGCGACTAACGCAATGCCTTTTGTAAGCTATTTTTAGCTGGATGCTGCGTCATGTCCTGTCATATTATGAATATTCATTATTATAACATTTTAAACTATCTCATTTACAATCTATACTGAGGAAACAGTAGCTTCCAACAGATATTGGCGTATTTTCATGAAGGCATCACTAAAGGAAAGAAATATCACATCACACACATGTACATACATCAACTGGTATTACCACACCAGTATAAAATTGCCATATCCTAATGCCTACGATGCATCTGAACTCCGAAGCATCACATGCATAATTAGCAAGATTTACAACATATGAATTAAAAAGTAAGAAAAGTATATACACTTACGAAACGACTGCTTATTAACTTGTAATAGCGGACATTGGAAGATGTATAACATTATTGTCTGACTGACGACGAGTGCCTTTTCCCACAGGCGCACGGAGGAAGTACTGCTGTTTAAAAAGTATTTTGTACTACATACACTCTTTTTCGATCAGCTATTATGGTATGAATATTGAAAATCATAATATTGCCACCTGCTGATGCTGCTCCTTTTGCCAATATGGTGCACTCAAATATAAGGCAACCGGAGGGATCACAACATTAATTTTTAGGCCCCCAAATAGAAAGGGGAATGGAATTCGATAGTAGTGACATATTATACATACCTATACGTACAAATGGCCAGATCACAAAAATACAAATATACAAGTCTTCCAACTGTCATTTAATTACTCATGGCATGACTTATAATAAGTTGTTTGTTTGCTGTATGAAAATCATTCGCAAATTCTAATTAAGAACTTCAAGAGGTCGCATATGGTCACCCTCGCCTTGACTTAAGAAACACGACATGGAAATCACTTTGTTTTGATACAAGTACAACTTTGAATTGAAAATAGATGCAATAAATCACCGCAAATATATGTTTTACACTTATATAGACATGAAAAACAATTTTTATCTCTATTAGAAGTATAGTAGTATATGTATTATCCTTCAATATTGCTGGCATAATTAATTCTATTGAGATGCTTAACTGTAGGTAGCACAACATAAGCTATTTATAGGTTTTCAATAAAAATCTACACAAACACCCATACTAGTCACTCATACAGAGACAATATCCGTAGTATGCTTACTATGTCTAATCTATTAAACTGCTGACAAGCATCAATTAAGAAATTGAGATTTCTATTTACAGTATATATTTGTGTGAACAGTTAATAACTGCAATAATGCGGTTACAGCTAATCGTAATAAATGAAAGCTCTAATCGTAAGTATATATAAAGCGTATTATGGAACTAGATCTTATTTTTGTATTTATTGAACATAGTGATAGTTGTATATTAAATAGGCGCATATTAACTAAATGCTACATACTAAATATGTCGATAAGTAAACTTCATTACTATTTACAGTTGAAAACATTTGCTGACATAATGCAATCCAAAGATTAAGCTAGTAGCTATTATTGTGCTGTTTTTTCAAAAGGAAAATATTTAAGCAAATAGAATTTAAATCTAAATCTTTCCAAGATAACGAACCATCCTTTGTCATACATTCTGCAATGTCAGCCAGACAACAAGCTTTACAAATATTAATCACGTATCAATGCAATATGCAATGTAAGAACTGCGAATTCAAGGCATAGGATATTTGTTAGTCACCTACACTTCCCTATTCCCATTTGTATAAAATGAAATGCTTTGTCCAGTCCTACTTTATTTAGAGATGTTATTACGGCTCACGCTCTTTAAATAAAGGTGGTCACTTCTACTTCTTCAATCCAACTAAAACTAAGGTTACCTACTGGGAAATCAAAGTGGATGAAAGCAGATCCTCATCAATGATATTTAGACTAACTATTGCATATTATACTAAATGCACCCACTCGGTAACAATTAATATTACGTATGTGATCACTGTAATATCTTGGTGGCCCAACTTAAATCAATGTCACAAAATGACAGCATCATCGCAATAACTCAACCCGGTCAAGCCAGACCCATTCATCTCTACTATCTACAAATATACATGCTTACCCTTAAAAGTGTATGGAATTTGTAACAAATCGTAAGCTATGTAATTTCATTTCTATGTAATATGACCTCTTCATATGACATGTTTCCAATCAAGCTGCTAACTCTACATTCCACAAATATACATAGTAGAAGTCACTATAACGGCCAAAGTTAGTATAATAATAACTGCCATCAAATAACGCATTAGTGATAGAATCTAGAAGGATATAAAGTACATGAAGTATTGGACACAATATTGATATTACCCTTATACAGACGACTAGCTTCGTAAACTCACAATCAGTAAACTGTTGTATGATGTAGTGTATGTAGTGAACATATTTATTGATGTATGAGCTATAGACACAGACGAGATCAGTAACTTAAATTGGTTGTAGTAATTTTTATATTAATAAACTATTCTCGCACCCCTGCCCCATTTAATTATGACATAATCTTTTTGCACGTGTTATCACTTTTAAACAGCGCTTATGAATTTTTATTTTTACCCATTAGATACTTGTTTAGCAGTGTCAGTGTCAAGATACGAAGTATAGCATACGATTTAAAATAAATCTTTTGCATTTTTAGTATGGTGCTGTTCACGATAGTCATATACTTATTACTATAGGATATCCGTTCCATACTCGTAAACATAATTTCAATGATGCAAACATTGTAATTGTAACAGTATTGTACTCGAATTGTATTTGTAGGATAATTTGTAGTTGAACCAAATCCAGAAATTCTATGGTAGGAGTGAGTGTGGGAGTTATCTAAGGAAAGCAAAACTATTAGTAAGCATATAAACAGATAAGGAAAATGCGATATATACTACATGGGTATGTATATGCATATAATATTGCCTAGAAAGCACAATAATTCATATCGCATTTGGTTGGGAGTGCATAAATGTATTTCTGGATATGATTTTAGTTCTAGGCTCAACTTAGGAATCAATAAATACGGTTAGAATGGGAAAACTCACCAGAGAGGTCAACAGTCTTGAGCTGAACCCAGTCCTTCTTTGGAATGTTTGTTAAAGTTGAGATAAAATTATTCGATAAATCAAGTTGCTCCAGATTTGGGAACATATTCAAGAGTGATTTGGGAATAGACTCAGATGTCAACTCATTCCATGATAAGTTGAGCAAGCGTACAGATTTCCAGATAAATTGTTCTTCGGACTCATCTTTTCCTGCGGCAGCAGCTTTCCCCGTTGTTGTGTGTGCGGCTAAGCCGTTTTCATAATACGAAGTTCCTCTTCCGCTGTTACCACCACTGCTAGTGTAAGCCAAAGCCACAGTGCCATTACCACTAGTTGATGAATCGTCTTCCGTATTGGCATTTGTATTTGTACTGTTATCGTTCTCTTCAATTTCACTAGCAAGAGTCAAATCTCTTATTTTCCTTGATAAATTAATTATATTTCCGGCAGATTCCGGACAATGATTGATACTAAGGAGAAGTAAATTAGGGAATACACGATGCACATCTTGAAGTTGTATATCACTGCTCCCGGAAACGTTGACGAATATCGCCTGTTGAATTCCATCGAAATCATCTTCTCTCTTGGGCAAATCATCTCGTCCTTTTAAACCGTAGCAGACTACTTTCTCCAGTGACACATCTGCGGAACAGTGCTCATTTAGTTTAAATGTCAATTCTGACGGATTCACTAACTCGTTTTCAGCACTTGATGCTAATTCGTTTTCGTTTTGATATCGACGATGTGGATGTTCATGGCGCTTGTGGGGTTTAAGGGCGAAATTCGTTTCTAAACTTACTGGTCCTCCGAGAACAAGTGAAAGCAAAAGTAAAAATACAAAGAAGTAAGACAAAGAAAACAAATGGTAAAAGTTTTTGCACGGACCGTGCAACTGTAAAGATAACTTTGTAAACTCCTTAGCCATTTCAGCAGCTAGATTTTCTGCTTATTTATTTTTCTTCTTCTTACGTACACACACTTGTTTTCTTCTTCAAATGATTTTCTCAAATGATTTCTGATTTCTTGATTCGCATACATATAGTTTGTAGTAATTAGCTCCCAGAGAAATGTTAAGTTGCAAACTGTATAAAAAGAAAATGTAAAATTCTTATAAGTAATGCGCACTGTTTATGTGTTTACTACAATGTTTTTAGATATTATGGTTCAATACAATCGAAGTCTTTGCAAAAATCAGCCTGAGATAAAAATAATGATCTTGTTATTTGCAAACAATTTCAGTGTGAGGGTGACCCGTATTAAGACTAGAGCTGTTGGTCTATCTGTATAATTCTCACTTGCTTTTTCCCTCTGTATACACTACACAGAGTTTGCAGCTAAACTAAACCTCTGATTTATGGCCCAATACGTATTAGTTCTACTTATGCTATTACCCAAAGGATTTGTTATCGTCAAATTGAACTGAACTGTAACACTATGATAAGGTAGTCATTAAACTATAGCTACTAGTATTTACATTTTACATACACAAAAATGAGATTTTACGTAGGTATTAGTTATCTCTTGTGCTCCACATAGATGCAGAAAGTCTAGCCTTCAGTTTCAGACTAATCTGTGTGTGTAATACGTATATAATAGCAGGCTCACTGCTATGTAGTCTGTAGTTTGGCATTTGTAGTACAATACATAAGTCTTGTTTTCAATTACTATTTTCGCTGAAAGAAAAGTGACACTTTTGCAATGTAAGCTGTTTGATACCTAAAAATAAATTCCTTAATTCCTTTGGGCCTTTCCTGGAAGGTAGGAGATATTTTAGTAGTTTTGCAATACGTGGGCGAGTAGTCAGTTATTTTACATATTAGATTAGATTTCCAAGTACTGTACGTGCATGAAACTGGAGTATATTAACATACACTTTCAGCTTGACATATTTTACCTTTTGCCAATTCCATTCATAAATATCACACTGCTGCCTGACCTCGAAATACTAAGCCGTATCGTATTAAACTGTGTCAATAGATATTGGATAAAAATTGTAAACAATAATGTGTAAGTACATATACCAATGTAGAATATTTTGTAGTATACTAGACAATATACGTGACAATAATAAATTAATCGAAAAAAAAACTTAAATAAAACTAGATTCACTTACAATTTCATTTGTTACACAACTCATAAAGAGTGACTATTCATGGAAATATTGGCTTTGCTTGTTATTCTGTATTCTGCAGTGGAAGTTCAAATGAGACAAGAAAGTAATCGTGATGATGGATGGTACGGACAGGGTTAGTGTTATTTATCATAGAAACCTCAACTAATTCTTAGCTTAATGCTCACAGGCAAGATTAATGTAATGTAACACTTGGCAGTTTTGTAAATAGGTATGTTAAAGGTAATCAATTTGTTCCGCATGAAGTACGACTTCAAAAATAGATTTATGTGGGTATTACGGTGATACTAAACTCGCAGATAGTGATAGTAAACGTTTTGGCAAGTTTTGTGCAGTAAGTAAGTAGTTTTGGCATATGTCAGAGGATTTGCGTGGACGATGAAATGTTAATTCCTATGTTTACTTGTTTATTAATCGCTATTTCAGGTGGAAATTTCCCCTGGGAACTTTTGCACTATAAAACTTTATGGGGAAATGATGCCCTTGTCTCAAGCTTGTGTAAATAAAAGTGCAAAACATCTTATACGTTTATATAACACAAAGTATACACATAGACGAGAAAATCTTATAATTTACTAGTTCAAAATCAAACGCAGACTCGCACTGAACCTATGTCTTTGTAGTTGTCTCATTTAACACAGTTTATATATGTACCATAACAAAATACAGCGCTATAAACTATAAATATCAAGCTTGAGGTGTGTCCAGGAATACAATGAAAAATCTTAACGAGTGTCAATGAATTTATGACAACAAATTCGTTGAACCGTATTACATTGTAGAAATAGGCACATCCTCCTAACAATATACGTGGTATACTTAATTAGCACGGCAGTTTCTGCAAAGCTTTCTTCTGATTTGGACAATACCAGTTTACAGCAGAATACGTCGGTTACATGGGGAATTTAGAAATATGTTGGCACGCAAAATAGTTTGATAAATAGTTTGAATATCAGGACAGGCTTGCAAAGCAGCCAGGAGAAGACGAGATGTCCAACTTGATTGAACAAATCACAATCTTGTTTACAGTTCAATTTTCCTGATTGAGTTTCTTTATTAATTTTTACGTAGGCAGGTAGGAAAAACAAACAAGAATGATGTCACATTTTCTAACAGATTGTTATCTTCAGGGAATTGCTTACTATCAACATCAAATGAGTATATCGTAGATTTCTGCACGTGATGCAGGATAGTAGGACAGAACACGGAGAAGTACATATATACGTAATCGAAGTCTCTCCTACAAAGATTTCTTATGATACCTATTTAATTCCGGATAATAGTGTGTTGTGTGTGTATTGTGTACTAATGTTCCGTGTACTTTAGCCAAAGACATATTATCCTTTAAGATACACACTTTTGGGAAATGGCAAACACACATTTACCATTTGGTGAACCATGTGTTTGGTTTCCGTTGTTTTTCTCTTCAATGTTATTTCAGTTTCAGTCAATTCTCAATTTTAACGATATTTTTTGTCTGTTCTGTAAGGAGCATGCCAAGACACGCTAAACTGTTGTGTTGTTTATGGTAGAGTTTGTTGGGCAACTCACAGACGTCCTCTTCGGCAAAGTGCCAGATGCACACTGAACAGCTTTCCCATGTGCTTCTATCTCTATGTAGTAATTCTTTGCAGATCTTCCACATACATGCAATGTGTGTGTGTGTGTTTATACGTATGTATGTGTACAGTTCTCCTTCTTGTTACAAACTGAAACCCAAATGAATAAGAACCACTGTTCATATACAAACATAAAGTTGTAAAGTTTTGACGTGCATTTCAGTAAGTTAGTATGCTAGAAGTACATAGATCTCCATTCAAAGATACTACAACGTATAAGTCAATCCCTTTCAGCTTTCGTTGAATTCTTCGTGTCTTGTTGAAAAAGATATTCACGCATACCTACTATAATAAGTATGTAACTACTATCACTTGATATGATGTGATATTGCATAAATTAGATATTTAGTAAGCGCCTACTTAAGTACTTACGTTATTATATACCAAGTAATAGGTATGACGTTAAAATAGTTATTAGGTAAGGTATGTACATACAAATACAATGTAGTATGTCGTATCGTTCTTTTGGTATATGTAGTATACTACTCATTCACTCAACTCAACTTACTATATGATAGCATTATTCTATTGCGCTTTGAACCAAGTACAAACCATTCCTTCCAACTAACTTGGATCTCCTGCATGAGACGAACTCCAAAAGTCCAATTCAAAGTATTATGCTATGCATTGTTTTGTTATGCTGGTCCTTTTTCATTAGAACTGCCGTAGGAAAGACTGGATATTAAACAAGATTGACATTAAAGTTGTATAAACGTGACGTGTGAGATTCAGAAGCCTTTGTTTATCCACTTCATTATATCAAGACGCGTCTGTTGTTTATATGAAATCAATTAATATTTACCTTAATATGGCAGATATGCATGGATGAGATGAAATAATATGCAAAAGGGTAAACAACATTGATGTTCGTTCCCCATTACTAATAATGAATGTGTACAAAGATTCTTTGCATTGATCTTGCTGTAGTGCAGGGATAATTAACTTGAACTACTATACTAGTAAGCACAAGTGCTTTCAAATTGTGCTACCAATGCATATAGGATTTCCGACTTCCTTGCTTTGATCTATACAATTCTGTTCAGCAGAAATTATATGATGCTTACCTTACCTCTGTTACCTGTAAACTATAAGAATACGCAATCAGGAAAACGACCATATGTGTATGCAATACCAGTTCTTATAAAATAGTAGGTAGTAGGTACTATCTGTAATAGGTACAGCTTTTACAATTACTAGATAGCTTTCGCTAATACCTATAGTAGTATAATCATAAATTATTGTAAATAATATGGAACACTACAAAACATCAGTGCTATAATGTAAACAAGCAATTCTTTAGTTTCATTCTTGATCTTATAAGGTAGAATAATATTTTTAGACAGATTTTTCAACAATTAGAGCTGACGTCAGCAAACTGTCTCCTGTAGGTAATGAAATTGTTATTACCTACCGGGATTGTGAGATACACTGTCTTAAGTAATGTTCACTAGAATTAACAGTCGTTTTTGTTAAAGAGTCCAAATTCCTCTGTGGACTTGCCATATTATATCAAGAACCAATAGTTTACATATACTTATAATCTACTTTACCCTACATATACCTAAATATATGTTCTACGTTGTATAGTGTGTATTTTATTTCGATTTTTTCCAACTCGTACAATTTACGATGCAAAAAATATTCTTGTTTACCAAGTTGTGAAGCATTTTGATTGGATTTTTTCTGCCGCAGTGGAATAATATCATGTCCATTTAAGTACAAAAGTACACAGAAAGTGTTTTGAGACTTTGCGTACGTATTAACTTTGATATTGCTATTTGGACAGTAAACAAAGTCAAGGGCTGGGCAGGGCAGATGTTGCATTGTTGAATAAATCTACCAGTTGCTTTGCTATAATTATTGGGTGAAGTTCAAAGTTATTGCTTCTTTGTACTTTGTAAGGTCATGACATGAGCCATGACAAATTGTTTACATAACCGCAATTACGCAATTTGTAATTTGTCACTTGAGACTGTGCATGCAAAGTACCTGCCTGCTTGTAATTTAATTAGACAGTAATTGTTCATTTATTTCACAACTGTGGTATGTAATTTCAAATTACGACTCTGTTTGTAAGGGATGCCAGACGAGACGAAAAGAGTTGTAAATATAATCATCACTACTGTCGAAAGTCTAGACTTTGCACAGACTAATCAAATAACATCATTATAATAGCATTCCATTAAAACTTAAGTTTACCCTTGAATGCGAAATTATTCACGTTGCCTGTTGTACTTTTCATAAGTGCACCCTGTAGAGTACATAGTAGTCCAGCAAAACACTAATAAGAAAAGAAGCAACTTGGAATAGCAAAATAATCAAATAAGGTATTGTCCTGTGTGGCTAATTATTTAAGACAGAGAGGGACATAAACTTCTCATCGTCTTTATTGTCCTCTCCAAGCAAGCATCACAGACATGGATATTTTTAAGAGGAATAGTCTGCTTATATAAGCATACTGCTAAATGCTTTATATTAGTAGTATAGTAATGTATTATATGTATAGTAACGTAATTACGTTTAAATCCAATCACTCGTAAGTCAAAGTCCATTAGTTCAAACAAATCAAACCATAAAGCAATCATTTTGTGTTTACATTTCATTTAAGTTGAGTTTATCTGGTATTATCTAGTGCAGTTAAGTATTAGATAGTACTTAAGCTTATCACCTATTTATTTAGCTATAATGGAATTAATTTAGCCAAATTCAAGTGAAAATTGTGATACTTATTATTGTATGCACAATTACTACTAGTGTTATATTCTGGTGGTCCTTGTTTAGCTACATGTAATACATTCTTGCTAGTAGTCATAATTTATAATGCTCAAACATTTTAAAATATTAATTATATGCATAATATCAGAAAGTTGGTGATCTGCACCACGTCTTGCTCATCTGCCGCCCTGCTGGTAGCCATACACATAGCTTATGCACATAAGATATAAAGTAAGAGTAGAATTTTAGAATATAAGAGTAGAATATTAGCTTCCAGGATTGCCTTATTGCATACATTATTTATCAAAACGAGAACAGAAGACGAAATCCTCCAGATTAAGGATTGCATCCAAGTAATGCATTTAAGATTGTAGCTTATCATTTTCTGTGAATTATTTCCGAAATGTCTGTTCTGAACCAACGTGACCTTGCTTACCCAGGACTGGAATTTCTCATGAAAAGCAAATAAGCTTTGTAAAGCTTGTCAAAAGAATGTAACAATAGCGCGAGAGTACATTTTGTAAAGGTGGAATGGAATTTTTCAGTGCTATAAATTTTGTAGACGTGTTTACTATGTAGGTATACATATTATGTAAATAGTAATGTAACAAAGATAATTTCTATGAAACATTGAATTATTAACTAGGCAAACTGTAGCTGTAGGTTTATTTAAAGGTTGTGCTGCTGATGTAGCTAGGTATACAGTGAACACATTTTAACACAAACGTAAGTTAAGTAAAAAAGAAATTTGGAAATGTAGCTTGTTACTATCACGAAGGACAGAAAGGAATGAGGAATACCATGTTTTACTGTAATATGCGCTAACGAACAGCGTAAATTACATTGTTGTAATAATATAGATATCTCAATGTACCACTTAATCTTAACTTAACCCGGTAGTACAGTACCTTTGTATGTAGGTGTTAAGAAAGAGATAATATGGTTCTTCCATTTCTTCAAAGGTAACATTTTAAAATCCGACTGTCTGGCAGTCTGGAATTTAAAGACGTGCATGCGCACAGTACGTAGGTATGGTCTATATAAATGTATATCTACTTGGTAGTTAATGTTTTACGTCCAACTACAGATATACATACGCTTGTTGTGTATACTTGCGAAATATTTGATTAGGGATCATGTACAAAAGACGTCTGCAATTTGGGGGAGGGAGGGGGTAAGCAAAATCAGACGTTTTAGGATGGG
>JAQFYC010005390.1:0-14537 GCA_034694165.1 Tomocerus mixtus
ACTTACATATTTTGTCTATTAACCTTGACTGTTACCATTCCAATACTTCGGTGGACCGTTTACCATGGTTTATTATTGTGTAAACTATTTCATTGTTAAGATCAACTACAAACTAGAAAAATGCATTTAATATTACTCACTGGGTTTTGTGCAAATTAACTCTGGCTTTGGATTGGGTTGACTGACTGACATTAAATGACTTGTGTATGATATAGCAAAGGTGAAGTTGAAGTATAATTTGACTTACGGTTCCTTATCAATCTGTAATTGTATTACTTGTGTATAAGTATATTATTTGATATATTATACTTGTGTGTATTTATTGTTAGCATCAAAATATTTTTATATTCGTGGGTGTGATTATTAGAAGACCTCGGACAACTAACTCTCTAAAAGTTTAATGCGTGTACAAAATGGGTGCAAAAATATGTATAAGCTGAAACTAATCAGTATTGGTCTTTCTTTAGCAGCAACCCAGGGAATCTAACTATAATACAATCATTTAATTTTAAATATAATCTATAATTCTTATTCTGTGGTGTTGTTCAATTTTAATCTACAATTTCACAATTTTTTCAAAGTGCTTACCTACGTGTATTCTGTGGCCACAAATCTTGGACGTAATTTGAAATATGCATATTTCTATGGTGTACATGCTACATGGTTAAATGATCGTATTTGGGCTTTTCATTAAACGTGAGACAATAATGCGAGATTTCAAGGATATTATGAATATGTAATTCTAACACAAACATGCATTTCCATGCATATCCAAGCAGTGATTAAGCATTAGTAAAATATCTAGGTATGTGTATTGCCATTTCTGCAGAATGCATTGTTAAATACAAAAGTAAGTGTTGCATAATATCATAAAACGTTTAGGTACTTCCATTACATTATATCAAATACCTCAGTAGCCCTGTAAGAGCAATATTATACCGCTACCGGTCGTTTCTACTGTATGTATATATTTTTACAGTAGAACTACTGAATTATTATTATCTGCAAATATTTCATGAACGCCTTTAGCCGAAAGTTCTTTGAAAAAATGATCAGCATTCCTTGGGCTTTTAAGGAGTGAAACGACAAAGACATAAACGTCTTATTATTTTATTGGTAAAGCCAAAGGAGTACAGTAGCAAGCAACGAGTTGTGTAATGTTTGTATGTGTGCATTGGTCTGCATTCAAATTGTTTACTAATGTGCTATGTAATTGTAGTCACATTATTGAAAAGTTATCACCATGCATTATTATGTATCGGCTTCTATTCTTTTTACTGATATGGCCATTGTAAATGAGAAAGCAGAATGACAAATGCATTTTAGGCTAGAAGGAGTTGAAGGTATTTATTTGTGTAGGGTTTATTAGAGTGGAGTGAATGAAGTAAGTTGTTATTTTCCCCTAAGTATGTATGGATGCATTATATTAGAATTACAATTAAGGTATTTTGATACAGATAGTTGCATCGTATATTATGTGGCTTGGCTATTTAACTGTGGTATGGTGATTGGCGATAAGATGAAAGGAAAGGACAAGACAAAATAGGATGACAGAACAGAACAGGACAGGACACTCGTGTCCTAATATGGATATCAAAATAAAATGCATTTTTCTGGTCTTGTTGAGTTCAGATCAAGTTTTCTATCTACTTAACAATGCAGCCAAAGCTGATGTGATGTGACATAAAAAGTGGATTGGGAACTGCATTTGTAAGATTATACCTAAATATTTTGTGTGCTCATCTAATTGATATGATTTTATAGCGTAGGATAGCCATTAACATGAATTTTCCATTTCGTATTCTTCTAAGAGGTTATTATAGACAATGGGATGGGAATCAGAATCAGTGAGCATTAATAATTACCATGGGGGTTTGCTAAATTAGTTGCTACTTGCTAAACTCGCTTTTTGCAAACTATTTTATTTACTTTAAGTGAAATATTATTAGTACACTAGTATGTCAAATGAAAGATATAGCTTTAGTAGTTGTTGTTGTCACTTTATTATTACTCGTTCTATTACTGCTAATTTACTGTCTTGTACTAGTTAAAATTTAATTAATAATAATTTTCTCGTAATGCAGGTTGTGTGTATAGGTACGCATCATCAATACAAATTAAATCGATGAATTAGTTTTCGCTGTACTGTAATTTCTGTATACTGCATATATTACACAGTTTGCTGTCTTGTTTGTTTACTTTTACGTATAGTTAGCAGTATAGTCTTATACAAATAAGGATTTAAGGATATACTTATGTAACACGTTGAGGTTTGTTTGTGTAGTTAAATTATTTATTTATTTTCACCTGTAATGAATTGGTTTCTGTATTGAGTTCAGTTCACTCACGAAATAGTCATTTAGAACTCTTCCTGTTAATTACTGTTTACATTAAACGTTGAGTGAGTAGAGATAGATTGGCGCTTTGGTATTTTCCATTTTGACTGTAGCTAAAGAATGTGAGAATCTTGAAATGTAAATGCCTTCGTCTGTTGGGGAAGTTATTTACAAGTTTCTGTTCCATTCCATCTCTGGCAGCTAGTTACAGTTGTCACTGTCAGTTACCAATGCTAGTTACAACGGAAACATGCCTCTACGTAAGTTATTTCCCATTGCCTTTTGTGTGGGCTACAATCACTCTATATAAATGTAGTCTTCATTATAAATGTTGTGCATGTATATCTGTAGTCTGTACAGCTCTGTGGTATTGTTTCAATTTACCTATATGGTATAGTATGTGTGCACAGTTAAAAAAATCAATGAATCGATACTTACATGTGTACTATAAGTGAATTAGTATTTGTGTGCATAAATTAAGTGCCTACTTAGGTAAGTGTACGCCTTATGCGTGTAATTTTATGTTGATGTTAATGGATGATAATAAAAAGTAGTATATGTGTACCAAAGTATTATATTATGCTCATTCATAATTGTTGGCATGCTTTAATATGATTATTATGGATTAGTAATAATATTACTGTTATTACCGATTCTTTTTCCTTTTGTTTTCCATTGTCCTGTCGATAAGCTTGAATGTTGACTTCAATAATAAGAATTTATATCCTGAAGTGTCGTTTGCATGATATACATTCATATTACTAACCTAGATTGATATAGATAAGAACAGCTATGATGGCTATGGTATACTATCACTATCCCTGATAAAAATATTAAATACCTATGTATTTGTATGTGTATATTTATCTGTTTAGCACACGTACGTACTAGAAAAGAGATTATTAATATAAAAATGCCTCTGTGCATTGCATATCAACAACCTATCAGCAATGTACGTGTTAGTTATGTTTCTGTTGTGTGAGATATTGTCATCCTGCTATTCTTGTACAAGCTAGATCTTGCTTTTGATCTTCTAAGCTTCTTTGTTTTCTTCCTCTTTTGCATGCGTGGTTTGTAGTAAGCTTTATTGATAGGACAGGACAAACCGCATCAGATTTGCATTTTGCATAAGCAACACAGAATCTCCATTCTTTATTGTATGATACATATTGTGTTATATTTTTTAATACATAAATTACAGGTACACTTTTATGACACAAGTAATTGTACCAAGGCAAGGCATATTAAATATTAAGCCTACAGTATTCGTAATAATAAAAGTGTATGTTAATGCAAGTGTATATTTAACTGCAATATTCTGGCAGCAATCTGATTTAGGAAGCAAAAAAGCGTTGTCTTCTTGAATTGTGTTATATTTACATAAATACGTACTAATGTACGTACCTATCTGAATATCTATAGGTATATCTATAAAGGAATGTAAACTGCAACTGTTTTTTTCCTATTTATTTAGTACCTATATCTATGTCACATTTTATGTATACCTAAGTAGTAGGCAATACAAAATAATATGCACAGGTAGTTAGTTCTCTCATTTAAAATTTTTTATTCAAAAAAAGATTGTATTGCATTTTCTATTGGTTATAAGTAGTTAGCAGGAGAAGTAATGTAAAATAGTATTAGTAAATACTATAGTTTAAAAGGAAGACGAGGAGGACGTGCGTTGTAAATTGCAATCTAAGCTACAGGCCAAAAGCGCCAAACAAACGGATAGTTTTGTGTGCAAAGGAATAGCAAAGCAAAGGCTTATGCGAGAAGTTCCGTTAGTTTTCTTTCTAGCTTATCAAATGAAGCTTCTACGAGTACGAAGCGAATACACAAGCACATTAAGCACACAACACACCTCTTTTGGTGACTGGACTGTTTCTTTATGTAGCTATAATATACATTTACTTTTTACTGTAAATGCAATGTAAACTCAAGGCATAGGCAAAAGTACAGAATACTTACATACATAAGTAGCTATCTGTCTACCTGTCTGTGTCGTGTCTGTACTGTATTGTACATGCTAATATGGTGTATCCTCTCTAATACAGATTACAGATAATGAAATGAATGAATCTATAATATAATATAGGTAAGAGAGATAATTATACTTAGGTATATAAGAATTGTGAATGTAATGCAATGTAATTGCAGACAGATAGAAGTAATGTAAAATGTAATAAGAAGGCGAGATGCTGATAAAATGTGTATTATGTATTGGTATATCTGTAGATAGAGACTGGACAGAAGATACGAAGCTCTCAGTTCATGTCGTATTGTCAGCGAACGTGCTGAGACTCTGACTGTGTCTCCGGCCTTTGAGTTTTACCTATAAGAAATAGTTTGTGAAAGAGTTAGAGTTGGATTACATTTCTATACGGTTGAGTAAGCGATTGGATTATTGTTGGGATTCGGTTATGACAAGATAGTTGTAGTGTAGTAGTTTTTGTAAGTGAAGAAGAAGAAATATAATCTGGATTGAAAGAAGAAAATTGCGTAATGTAATGTAAGTACTAGATAGTACTTTAGTGGTTTTTACTGTAATATTGCTTGTAAAGTGCAGAGAATTAAAGTAAAGTGTAGCTAGTGAAGTTGAGTAAAGTTAGTTTAGTTTTGAATCTGCAACCTCCTGCTCTAAAGAACGTATAATCTATCTAACTGAACTGAACTTGAGTCCGTAATAGTAATAATACACCTTAAATTATTATTTCCACAATATCTATACAAATCTGTATGATGTGTTGTGCTGTGCTGTGTAGTATACAGAATGCAGATAGATATGTACTTATATAACAACTTGGTTTGTTAACGAAGCGAAAGAGTAAAGTCTCAGCCGAATAATCTCATCTCATCCATCCGTTTTTGGTGCTTACTTTTAGTGGTTGCTTTGCTTTTGATGTTGCATCGCCTTTCATTGTTCATGCTACGTTTAACGTCAAGTTAAACTTCATGTTACACAATACAGCTAAACTTTTACGTAAACATTCCTAGACCAGAGCAGAGCAGAGCAGGTGAAGAATAAATACAACTATTTACCTATCTGTATATGGTGCTGTTTTGTATAGAGGATTGTATACTACGTAAGTTAAGCTAGTTAGCGTAGCAGTAGTAGATGTACAATGTTATGTAAGTTGTGTTGTTGAAAGGCAAATAATGATTTTAGCGTAGAATGCCGTTGTGATCAAAGCAAGTGTTAACTTACTTCCTCTCCTCCGAAAATAAAACCACAAAAAGGTTTGTTGGTGTGATGTAGAAGCTATTAGGAGTGTATTTCATTTCTTTCTGTGGCCTGGCCTGCCTGACTGGGGATTCAGATGTACTCTTGTACTTGTGTGAGAGATGTTAATGCAAAGGTGGGTTGTTTGTGGTGTAACACGAAGAGATGATTCGAGTCGAGTTGAAGATGAACGTGGTTTTGCTAGTGTTAGTTAGAGCCGTGAGCATTACCTGCTTATAACTTTGAATTCTTGAGCTGTGTGAGTGTACTTAAGTGTAGTGTAAAGTGTAATCCAATATCCAATCCAAAGTTCTAACTTCTTTTGGAAATTACAAAGCTGCCGAAGAAGAATAATAGTTGTGTAAGTGGTAAGTATCCCATGAAACAAGGGAGTATGAATTGGATTAAGTGTTAAGTCAGTTGCATTGAGGATATTGAATTTTGTGTAAAGAGTTCGGACTTGGACTTGGAAACTTATTTTTTTAGTGACTGACGGGGCAGATGTGTTATTCAGTTCTGTTCTTGTGTGACAAGAAGGAAAATTGAACTTCAACTGTATTATTGCATTTAGCTACAGAAGCTTTGGCTGGAGAATTTGTCCATGAATTCCTTCCGTTACTTTACATTGCGTTATTTATGTAGTCCACTCCTGTCCAATGTCCAAGTTCAGTTCAGCTAGTGGCTTGGCTTGGCTAGTTATTTAAGTTCGGTGCTCTTTTGTGTGGAGTCGTAAAGTGAGGATTTTCATTGTCAGACTTCTGGACACTAACCTTCTTCGCCTTCGAATCTAAAGGCAGTCCAGAAACGTCTGGAGTGACCTGAGATGGTATATCTGTCTGTCCATCTAAGTCCGGTCGCTGTTTGAGTTCTCTTTTACTTTAGTTTGGTTTACATGAGCTGAGTTGTGTTGGCTTGATGACTGGACTGGACTGGCATTGGAGCTGAAGTGTTCGGCTCATTGCAGTTTCCCTGTCTAGAATCTAGAAAGTTTTTTACTTCAACAGTTCACCGAACGAACTACATAGAATTGGACTCCAAGTGAGACTTGGCTCCGAAATTCCGAATGAATGTTAGTGTTAGAGTTCCAACAGAGTTTTCGTTTGGGATGAAATGACTTTTCAGCCTCCAAGAGCTACTCACAAACTCACATCGGCTTTCTTTCTCTTCTAATGTCGTGACCGTGAGTAAAGTAAGAAAAGTTTTGCTTTTTTCCGTGCTTTGGTTTAGACGAGTTCCCTGGAAAGAGGGAAAGTGTGTATAATATATGTTTAGTGTACTTGTACTGATACTCTGTAACTTCTGTAAGTAGTACTTGTTATAATAGAAGTGCGTGTACAAAGGATATAAATATATGTATACCATATAGGATCCATTGACTAATGTGATCTAATGGCCAGCTTATCTAGGGGAATTCTAACTCACTTGTATTCTAAGTCTAAGCTTATAATAGTATAATATAATATACTATACATGGGGAAGTAGATTTATATATAGATTTATAATATTGTGTACTAGCAGTGCAGTATAAGAGGAAACTTCACTTGTTCAGTTCCTCAAGTGAAGTGAGAGTCGAGGGTCCACAAGGAATTACGGACTGGACTTTATCCGATTTTCTCATTTCGGGACTTGTTTAGCTCTCAACTGAATATGTAGACAGTTTTACCAACTATGTGAATATTTTTAGGCTACATACTGCAATTTGCTATTCCTTTTATCTAATTGGAGTGAGGGGAGCATCTTAAGGAATTTTGGAACCTACTTACAGTAATAAAGTAACCACTCGTTCCGCCAGAAAGGGACAGGACAGGGTAAAGCTAAAAGATAAATACGGATGAAAATAAAGACAAATGTTATAGTTTCTTTTCCCTTTCCGTGATATGAGGTAATAATGTCTTCCTTTTTACTTTACTGTTTTTTGGATTCAGTATACACGGAAATAACACGTATGCTACATTAGCAAAACCAAATAAAAATATACTTCTATGCAATAGTGTGTAATGAAAAGGAATGTGTTTCATCTTTGATCAAAGTGGATGAAAAAATTGTATAAAAGAATGCTGAAGGAGAAGGTATCTTTAAATTCAATGCGTAGAATGTTTCTTCCTATAGGAAGTCATACATACTATTTCGTAGTTTACTATATCGAGATACCCAAGATATCTTTATCAATAACCAAATCTCGTTTATCAACATCTATAAACAACTAATGTCGAATATGTAGATGAAAAAGTAAAGTATTGATTTACCAGTTGTCCGCATGGTAATCTTACTACATACTTATGACAACTTTATTTCTCTTCCTTGTCGATAGGAGTTTATGATATATTGACTTGAGTTGACATTTCTGCAAGTTTTTTATAGACGGGAAATTGGATTTGTTACAAATTGTCTAGGTATACTATGTTCAGATATTAAAATCTAGTTATAGATGTCTGCTCACACACACAAGATCCCATTTCTCAGCCATAGGAAGATTGCATACGATAGACAATGTGTCTAGATGGTAAATATCTTAGTAAGAATCTCTATGTACCATGAAGATGAACTTTTACTATTTATATGTATGCAGAATACTAAAATTCGATAACTTTATAAGGTATGTTAGATAATATGATATCACATATTTTATGTAAACATATTCAGTTCAGCCACGTGTATAATAGCAAGAAAAGTTTCATTCTGTTCAGCTCACCTTACGGCATAAATTTTCTATCGTGCAATTCAATAATTGACTTACTTTTGCAATGTAGTAAATAGAATTTTTCATTTCTTTCCTTCCCTTACAATATTTGCATTCATTATATAGTTCAAAGGAAATGAAAGTACAGATCCAAATATTTCAATGGAATTTTTTATATCTATTTATTCATACTTAGTTCAGTCAGAGTAATGAGGATAAATCTAGTCAGGTAATTATACACATTATGTAGTAGGTTTTATTAATTCTGTTCATTTTGTCACAATAATACGCACATCGTATCTGTAGCACTTTCTAGTAGTTGGAAAAGAATTTTATTTACAGATTTAATTAATTGACTTTAAATAGCAATTTGCACAATAATATTTCTGTAATGAACTACAAATGTGTATTTTATAGAGTTTCTATCTATTTGAATAATTTGAAAAGGGTAGGTAGACACATTTTCAGGAAGACCTAGGTACCTAATAAGGAGAAGAGTTGAGTTGACTCTTTCTTCTGTGTAAGCTGAATCCTTAATGTAATTATGTCAAGAATAGTAAGCAGTGTTCTATGCAAATGTTATTTCATGGCATGGATTCATCTCTACGTTTACTTCCTTACTGTTTTATTATGATTTGCTTAAACAAATCTTTACATTCTCTTTTCCTTTTATTTACTATTGGATTCCCAGCTGTACTGTACTTTTCGACTTTAGTACATTGAAGAGGAGTTATGTAGACACTGATTATTATTTATAGCCTATGTTGTGTTATGTAGGTATGCATTGTTGCATAAGGTTACGTAAAGCAATTGTGAATGGATTGAAAAATGTTTTTCCGTGGTTGAGTTAGTAAGTGAATCTGGTTCGCGTTAGTTAATCTGTTACATTATTTGTATACTGTACAGATTCCCATCGTTAGGATAAGACGCGTAACTAAAATAACTGCAGGCTTTATTTTCATTACTTAATATTTTGTTTAGATTGTATAAAGAATCAAAAAACTCATCTTTGATTGTAGTATATATAGGTATTGTTACATAAATATAATCTACTTGAAATCTGTATCCAATTTTAACCGATCTACAATTCTGAGAAGATGTTTTTTTCATAATCCTTTAGCTACCTTGTCATATCAAACTCATCAAGATTGTGAAAACAATCATCAGTCAGGCAATGAGAAAATGTAATGAAAAATGGTTTACATATCTTAGTGTGCATAAATCAAAATTAAGCTGATTCTTCCATAGATATAAATTGCAAGATGTGATTTGCTATCACCTACTAAATAGTAGGTAATAGGTATTTTATTTGTCTACTTACTAATTCGAAGATTTTTGCAAAAGTTTGTATTTTAACTTTAATGTTACGTTTTTGAAATTGTTGAGGCAAAAATAGTGCTATTGCACATATTTGGATTCGATTGGAAAATATAGATTAACGAAGTATCTCGTATTTCATTCTTTCACACTGTACACAATCCAGATCTGTCTCGTTAATTTGGTCACAAAATGCTCAGACTACTTATCATGATCTTATGAGCTAGAGCGATAAGAAACGCTTACTGCTTAAATAGTAAGTGTTTAGATTATTTTATATCTAGTGTGTATAGGTATTTTGTTTATATATCAGTAGCTTTGCATAGGTATGTTTCGTTATCCAAAAATAGCTTAACAAAATTGTATAACAAAGATCCGAATAAACCTACACCTACCTAGCTATGTGGTTTTCACTTATGATTCCTGCAGAATAGCGAAAACTAGCTTTCCAAGAAAATTGAGACTAGAGTACAAAACATTCACAGGATATTGCTACATAAATCATGTCTCTTTTGCTTGTGTATCCGCGTTTTAGTAGGAAATAGCGTATTTTATTTTTATGAAAATGCGGACGGGAGCAGAGTACAATGTATCTACTTAGTAAGTATGTTGTAGTTCCTTTGTGAGTATGCGTTACGTACATGTACACTATGCTTACATAAATTCTTATGGTTCTTTTCTGGTTGTTGTACCAGTAGGTTAGGTAGTATATAATAGGTACTGCAGTAAAAAGTCAAAACTTAGGAGAACCGCCGGTGTGTAGGGGATGTATGGCATGGATTGTATTTGTCGTAATATATTACATGCATTATAAGCTGTAGTATTTATGTCTTTATGTCGTGTGCTGTAAAAGATGTATGTATATACTAGGTCTAAAGAAGTTAAATACTTATAAATACAAGTAAGCGATAGCTGAAGTAGTGACTCTGAGCTGGAATAATACCGTAGTGATAGTGAGATAACAAGATATAGTAGACTTAGGCTAAATTGTGTAACTACACATTACTACATAAATACAACATGTAGAAGATTGAAGAAGATCCAGCAATGTACTGGGACTGGACAACGTCTGAGAATTTTCAAAGCTGTGCAAGTGTCCTGTTCTAAGGGAACGATTGTCTGTATGATGGCCTTCCTGGCCTTGTCTCCTCTGCTCTGCCCTGCCTTGTCCTTTCTTTATAATAAAAGCGGAGTAAACATTCCTTGAACTGAACTTATACTTTCAGATATATTTTGCGTGCTCTACTTATATAGTTTATCTACTTTTTCTCTCAGTTCAGTTAATATCAGGGTCTGCACTACACTAAGTTCATGGTAAAAGTGTTGGAGATATCGGATTTCTTTTCTCCTGCAGGTTTAGTCTGTCTAGCTGGAGTTAGCAGAAGGATAATATTATGTGCTGTAAAAGAGGAAATTGTAGAAATGCTTGGGAAAAGACTCATGGAGCATTATTAGATGCTAAGACACGTTTTTGAGGAGGATGAATGTCGAATAAAGGGAATAGTTATACGCATCGCTGTTAAGAAAGCCTTGACTCGAATTGAATGCTGTGTTACACTCGGCTGAAGCTGGAGGATTGCTGGATGGATGCATGGAGAGAACTGAGAGAGGAGAGAGTAAAGCAAATATAGGCCAAGCCTCAGTCCTTATCGATTTCCAGCTTACTTTTGCTAGAATGGAACTTATATTTTACTCAGCTTTGCTGTACTTTACTTTGCTTTCCTCTGGTGTGGATGTGGAGTATAGAATGAATGTGAGTAAGTAATGTTACGTAGTAAAGCATAAAGTACTACCTACGGCATATACCATACCAACCATATACTTGTGCAGAACAGGATGTACTTTTAGTTAACAGAATATTAGTCTACTTTGTATTGTACGTATGTACCTTTCTTCCTGCCTTGGTCTCGTCTTGTATGGCCTTCCAGCATTTTACTTCTGATAAGATTACAGGTGAAATACCTAGAAATAATAAATTCGCAAACCAAGCCAAACCCAGCCCAGCCACAGAACAGAAGACAGAAATCACTATGTAACACATGGGTTGAGAGAAATATTAGTTATTTCTATTCCAGTTGACTTATGTTTTTATTGGAGCAAAAGGGAGAAAGCAAGGTGTATAATATAATATCCCTGGATAGTAACCTAACAATTTTGTACAATCATCAGGGAGTGTGATTCCTGAGTGTGAATGGATGGGTGCGGTCCATTTGCAAATAGGAACAAGCGGACGTGCGAAATCGTACAGATAAAATAAAATGCATAATCTATTGCCAAATGGCCCAAGTGGTGATCTTGAGAATTGCTCCGGATGGGAACAAACGATAGTCAGTCTCAGTATAATACAGAGTTACAGAGTCTATTACTTATGATATAAAATATCTACCTAGTAGTTTTGTTGGATAGGATTAGATTTAGATAGATGGATATGGATTATAAGTAACTACCTATAATATGAGGATAGAGATAGCTGATAGTTTATTCCAATTTAGACAAACGTAATGGCAAGTTGCTGTTTTCCTCTCTATATCATAGTATGATAGTAATATCGGGTTTGAAAGAAGTAGGTAATGTTAGTTTAGCGTTAGTAGTGTTGTTAGTACATGTGGATAAAGATATACTTTTAGTAAAATGGATGCCATTTGCTGCTCCATTTGCCCCTTTTATAGTCTAGTTTCTAGTAAGTAAGCTATTGGGCTTTTGTTATAAAGATGTACTTTTTAAAGTTAGGTTAATGGAAGACTCGAGTGTGGAAACAGTCAAACGCAAACCTCTTTTTAGCAAATCCATTGTTCTTTGAATAAGTTGCGACAAATGTAGCCCACAAATGTGTCCGATACCAGTTTTATACAGTCGTGCACGCGCTGTGCATATTTTTGTTGTTCAAGTTCTAGTAAGTAAGGTACCTACATATATAATATGGGGCTTAATATCTATTGTATAAACAACGCAAATCATAAATCAGCTACTGGTAAACTTGATCTGCCCTAGTGCTAGCCATTTTGTATTTTTATCGTTATATTTTATAGAGAGAATGTACATTTATTAATGTATACTGTTTTGCACAATGAAAAATTGTCACGAAGACAGTAATCAGAATGTATAGTATTTATGTATTCTGCGCTTAGAAATTACCAATAACGTTCAAAAAAAGAAAAGAACCTGTTATTTCTCTGTATTAAGTAAAATTATTGTTACATAGTAATGTTAATTGATATGCAGTTAAATGAGCAAATCCTTTAATTAATGCAACATACCTGGGGACAGTAGTATTCTAGTATTATTGCATGCTTTATGAAGGTCTTTGGTCAGTATTTATTATGTTTATTATGTAATGGTCAGTAGCTCTACATTAAAGATGTGTATATGAGGACAAGACAATGTTATTGTTAATGGAAATGCTATATCTTTTAATATTAGTTCCTTAGCTGTAGCAATTTGGGAATGCAGGACACTTTACAGAGCAGACGGTTATAAACTTATTTAAGAGTTTTACATAAGGCAGAGGCCCACATCCACATTTACTAAAACTATAATGGGTAATTGGAACTGTAAAATCTATTCAGATTTTTTTTGTAAAATTAAATTCTGAATTGATTGCATATAAGCCTGTCCTGATATGCTGTAAAATTAATAATGTGTAAGTCTGTGTCTACTGTCAAAAATTCTATGAATTCTGTACAGATAATATTCTATCTGGAAACGTGCTAAAATGGGCTGAAAACGGGAAAAGAGCACTTGATAGCTTTGATAAATATAATATTACAAGATAATTGAAGAGCACTTTAGTAACTACAGTTTTTGAGAAGAGGTAGCCAAAAATCAGAGCAAAAACGTGACATCGTGACTGAAAAGGCCTCTACAGAACATGAGTACATGACTGATTGTATTGTGAGTGAGATGTACAGGGGAAATTAATGATGAATTTTTAGCTTACATAACTAAGCAAATAAATTACGTACTACGGAATGTGTAGCTGATTTTCAGGCGTAGTAATTTTTATTGTTTCAGTTGAGTGTATTGGTCTTGTTTATGATTCTGTCTGATTGTTTTGTGTTATATGTCTATGAATGAGATTGAGAGGAGGGCGAAACGAAGGATGCTAAGCTAACTCATTATTGGCGTGATATGCTGTGATTGAAACTGTATTTTGCATTGTTATGAGATGTGTACGTATTATAATGCAATACAGATATTACATAATACAAGATAATTATATTATACCGTACGCAAACCTTAAGAAAGAGATAAATAACACAAACTAATCATAATGCTTCTGTAGAGTAGGATAGTAGAATATTCGATTGTTAAGTGCTTAATGGCATATAAGGAGTTGTTTTGTAATGATAAATCTAAATGAAATTGCAAGCAGTGCACTGTAGTTTAGTCGAAACACTTCTTGTCTGTCAAAATCAAAATGTGAGCTGATTTGGAATAGCGTGGCATGACGTGACGTGATGGGAATTTGGGAAGGGAGCAGTTGGGCAGTCAGTCTCATAGCTCCATCATCAAGTATGTCTGATTCTGATTCTCTGACTGAATTACATTTATTAGCTGTGGCTGTGTGTATAGTAGGGCCTAAACAAACAAATCAGAATATCTGATCGATAGGAACTCACCAGATTAGAATGGAAAAGTCACTTAGTCAATTTTCTACTTATAAGTTGATTAGTTTGTTATAAATTGCAATCTTTCCCTTTACTTTACCATTGTGTCTTTCAAAGATAATGAGATATGTGTGTTTAATGTCTTGTCAGACACACGCCAAGGTAATTTACCCTAAGTAGCCTCGCCACATGTATTAATTCTTAACCAGATCGGTTATCTATCTATATACGGAAATGCATAATACGTGTCTAGTAGTGAATATATTTTACAATCGTATGCATAGGCATGTGGTCAGCAGATTAGCTATCTAGGTATGTATGTATAAATATATGTACTAAGGTAGGAAGGTATTTGTTATTATGGATCAACTTGG